>QNGE01002840.1:77782-101557 GCA_008508345.1 Paragonimus westermani | reverse complement strand
GCAGCCTCCGCATTCAGATAGACTTTCCAGACAGCCTCTTTCAAAAAAAGCACCAGACTCGAGTGTCGCTCTCATTAGAGCTCACCAGTAGTGCATATCCTTGTAGGCAGGAAGTCGCTCAACCAGAAGAAAGATTGCACTTCGCAACTTCCTCTTAATGAGTCGGAGGTTTAAAATACGGAATAACTGCATGCCTACTGCTATAACTGGGTGGATAATCACAATTAGATGTGGATGGTTCGATGGAGGATCACACACATATGGTTGTGTGCAGCAGAGTATGATGGGGTATGGACCAATTGTGAACAGACGACTCCGGCGGGACTCGAACGCAGATACTGCTGTAGCACCCAATTTGTGAACTGGTAAGCAGCTCAGGCTCTGCAAACCAGAACTGAGTAGAAGCTGTTCTTGATGCGGAGCCTGCTATACTGAATCTTTGTCTCCAGGTCTACCCAGTGAGTGCGCAGGGAACTGCACGGACGGCTCTGGGGCATTAGTACCATGAGCGTCATTATTTGGTCTCCCCTCTGCCTGATGTGTTCCAGAAAGAAGAGATTTAGTTCGCTAGACCACTTAATGTAAGTTTTTGCACTCAGCTCATGGAGTGCTTTCGCTGCACGTCTCTGAACAGTTTTGGGGATAACTGCCTTTCTGTGATTAAGGAGACCAAACGGGCGTCCCTTGCAATAGCTTGGAATAAACAAAACTGTTGTGCAGGACTCCAAACCAGGATTGCCTGGAGTTTCCGAACAAACGCCTCAGAAGAGCCAGTATGCTATCAGTTCTCTCGGTACTGGGAGGTTTTGTGACACAACGGTGCCAAGGCCTTTTCACAACCTTGCAGTTACTGACATTGAACCCGATGGAGTTTGTTTAATATCATTTGTAATGGGTGCTAATATCAGCCTTCAGGGTTTTCGTGTCAGACCCCCTGTGGGCAGCATTCAAAATTTAAACAGCACCAGCAAGAAGCACCAGTTGAGGTCATACATCGGACGGCATGTCACTGATGAACATGAAGGACGGCAGTGGTCTCAAGGTGGGGTCTGCGGGACACTACCCGGATTAGGTATGACAAAAGATAAGCAGGAACCCGCCAGCACACAATAAATGCTATTGACGGATAGGACTGAAACCAGAGAATAAAACTAACTCTGAAATCACAACGGTGAAGCATTTCGAATAAGATAGTATGACTTGAACGATGGAAAGCTTCAGCGAATTTAACACGAGTAAAACCATCACCTCCTCATTCAGCAGTGGGGAACCACTGGTCTACAATTGGCGACAAGTACATAGTACATGACCGGTGGCGATTAAATTCATATTGTTTGCCGCAGAAGAAGACTCGTGTTGAAAGATACATTGGCAGTGATTCATGTAATAAAGCTTCAAGAATCAGTTGTACAGAGGAAGGGAGGGCAATCGGACAACTGTTGTAAGGTTGGTTGAGCTGTTCACCTTTCACGAAAAGGTTGGTATTCACTTATTTCCACTGAGACGTTGTTCCTACAGCAATAGACTGTGTAAGCGAGATAGTTAGCGGAACAGCTGACTGTGCTGCAACATGAAGAGGAACTAAATCGAGTATTCAGCCTGGCCCGGGAGACGCAGTTTTAACCTTCGGAAGTTCCGTTGTCACAGAACCCGTCTAGTTATCGAATGTATAAATTTCTACAGAACTATTAACATTCTTCGTCATGGAATAGTTTGGCCTGCTGTTTTGAACACAGTGCTGTGTAAGCCAGCTAATCGATTTCGCGGGTGACTCGAAATTTGGTTCAAATTTCCTCGCTGTCATTGTCCACTCATATTTTTGTTATGTTGGTGCCCAGCGCATCAAAAAATTATATACTATCATTGATATTCGTTGTCGAATATCATAAATAATAGTATATTTTCTTATTCGCGTTCGATAATATCCGTATTATTTTGTATCTTTTTGTTTACTTTTCAATAACAACTGTCGTCTTTACTCACAGACCATAACACAATGACAAGCACAAGACCAGGCAGCATTAGTGGTTCGGTAGTATCGAGTGCTTGTGGTCGTTTCGGTCGCCACATTACTGTTCAGAACGATATGCAATGCCAAACGTGCCTACAGTGGTACCACTCTAAGTGTACTGGCCTCAGGGAGGACCAGTACGCCTCGCTCGCTTCTTCAAAAAAGCCATTTATCTGTATGAGCCGTCTCTTTCGAGACAGCTGCACCCCACTCAATGCCACGTTGGATTCTCTGCTCGCCACCCCGAACGAGCAGAAATCAGTGCTTGTAGCTGTAAGGCGTCTAAGAATGTTAGCGCACACATAGCCATGGTAGAAGAAGCCCTGTGTGGTACTAAGAGAGCTTTATCTGACATGGAATCAGCACTGAGCTCGTTGAATGAGCACATTGCCATTGCCCTTTCAAGCGCTGCGACTGCTCGCAAGACAGTGGCTTTGTCCACTGCTGAAATTGAAGAATTCGCGACAAGCTTGAAGTATAGTTCTCTCTTGGAGAAGAGGCGTGTTTTGTGGGAAAGATTTCCGATCACACAGTCTTCGGGGGAACAAGCCAGAGAGGCGCCAGAAGCCTATTTACCCCCAGAGTCCACAAAAGTGGTTTCCGCTAGCAGACTTTACTTCAAAGTCACCCAGAAGTCACTGGGACATCTGATGACGTTACCCGCCATCATTAGCACAGAGAAAGTACTGGGAAAAGCGGCTGAACTAAAGAAAAACCGCGTTAACCTCAGGGGAGTCTCGCTAGATCGCTCACTGCAGGAGCGGCAGAAGCGCTCTCAGCTTGCTAGAACAAGGTTATGCATCAAGGCTGACACCAAACTTCAGGCTACCGTGAAATTCCTCATCCTTGCTCTCAAGAAGGGACCAGTGTCTTCGGATGGACCACCCCAAGCACCCACATAAGAGGTTACTGCCCCCATCCCCTTGGAAGTTCACGCACCTGTGGAGATGCAAAGGGCCGGAAGAGGAAATTCCAAGGGTGTTAAAGACCATCAAACACCACCCCAAGAAACTTCCGTGAAGACATACTTTATCCCTGAACTTTATAGCCCAATGAGTCTGCTGGGATCCCCCTGCATCCAAAATGGGCCAAACTTGTCTCATTCCGGCAGCTCTCTCCTTGGCTGGATCGGGGCCATTTCGTCCTATAGTCTCTTTTCATCTACACCCCCATTCAAATTTTCGAGGATGCAAACCTGCAAATCACCCACCAGAAGCTCTGAAGGCAAGGGCGGCTAGAAGATCATCGACCTTGGGCCAACAGAAGCGCACGAAGCGTCCCACAGGGACGCTCACGTATGCCTGGGCCGTGATGAAACGGCCACCACACCCTAAGAAGGATCAATAAACTATGCCGCCAGGTACGCACTCCCCCTCACTACTGAGGCTACTTTCCCAAGCTCTCCCTCGTTCACTTCTGTCTCTTTTTGCAACCAGCCAAACGAAGAAGTAGCCTTGAAGCGAGTGTAAACCAACTGTCCGAGCCTTCTGAAAGAACTACCATAAATCAGTCAGCTGGTCCACGACACCAGCCCTCACATTCTTGTTTTGACAGAGACCTGGCTTTCTGCGAATATCATTGATAATGAACTGTATATTCCTGGTTACTCTTTGTATCGGACGAAATCCTCCCGTGGGCGCATGGGAGGCCGCGCCTTTTCCTAAGCCAGATGCTCCCAGTGCCAGCTGTCGCAGAGGAATTTACCTTCCTAGAGAAATGTGACACGCTCTAGATCAAACTCCAACTTCGCAAACGTGACACGCTTCTTGCCGGTGTTATGCACCGTTCGCCGTCATGCAGTACATCCGACGACAAGGCCATCAATATACCCTAGACAGACTCACGTCTACCCAACGTTTCTCCCATCTACTTATTATGGGTGACTTCAACGCACTAAAACTCAACCCTATGGCGGCTTCTCATAAGAACTGCGGCTGCGGGTTCTGGAAACCCTTTGCAATGTTGATTTATGAGAAAGCCTGAACATAGCATGTCGATCTACCTAGAAGGTACCGTTCAGGACAGACACCCTCCTTGGCCGATCTGGTAATTAGGAACGAGGTTCACCTGGTAGATAGGGTGATCATCAAACAACCGCTAGGGCATAGCGACCACATGCCAGTAACCTTTGATTTGATCTGTTACTGGCTCCAAAATGCTGTAACAAAGACTTCATTCCGAAACTTCCAGGAAGCTGGCTTTTACTCACCAAGGACGTCCTGAAGCACACTCAGCCTTATATCCGACTCAAGGAACTCGAACTACCTTTCCTTTAAAGCTACCACTCACGGAGCTGATGAGGCACTTGTTCCTCGAAAACTATAGAAGTTCTCCCCTCGTGCACCGCTTCCGCGGAACATACGCTGCCTTCCTGAAATACGTTTTCGTCTATTCTCTAAGCAGAAACATAGGGTAGGCCAGAGGATCTAGAGACCTTTTGCCCTGTACGAGACAGATGCAAGCGAGAAATCCGTCAACACACCCAACAGGTACAGCCAAAAATCCTACAGGTAGCAAGTGGTTACCGAGTTGTTCAGAGAATACTACTCATCAGTTTACAATGTGGATCTGCCAAACTGGCATCCAATTCTCCCGCGGAGAAACTTCCAATACCCCCTCCTGACAACTGACTTCTCTGTGTCCGCCGTTCTGGACATCTTCCTTAATATCAGTTCTATTAGTGTCATGGGACCAGACGCGATCCATCCCCGGATCCTCAAAGAAGCCGCCCTTTGTTTGGGGGTGCCCCCCTCTATTCCGTTTGAACAGACACTTTGGGCAGGCACTCTTTTGGAGGCATGAAAAGAGGCCACTGTCTCACCTATATTTAAAGTTGGTGATCGTCTATCTCATGTCAGTTATCCGCCGATCAGCCTTACCAGCAGCCCATGCAAGATAATGGAGCGACTGTTAAAACGCACCATCTTTAGGCATTTCTCCTAAACCAACCTTCTCTCTTCGACCCAGGTTGGCCTTCTTTCCGACCGGTCATGCATAACCAATGTGCTAATCTTCATAGATAGCTTAACGGAGGCCAAAGACAACGGTCGTATCTCGGATGCTATCCTCTTCAACTTTGCCAAAGCCTTCGATCGTGTCCCACACGGTCCTCTGGTGCATAACCTAGAAGCTTGTGGAATCCAAGGAGAGGTACTCCTCTGGAATACCTCCTTTTTGGTAACAGGACTTTCAGAGTAAAAACCTGCTCGGACCTTCCGTCTCCATCCCCAGTCTCTGTAGGAGTCCCTCAAGGATCGGTACTTGGTTCACTGTTGTTTCTGATCTACATCAATTATCTCCCCAGGTTGATCTCAAGCAAAGCCCACTTTTATGCCGATGACTTAAAAATCTGGAATGCATGTGACCCCAATGCATTGCAGATTGACCTTGACCGTATTAAGTGCTAGTCGGATGATCTGAGTCCCCCTCTAAACGACAGCAAGTGTGCGCACATGTCACTCGGAGGAGACTCCGGGAACCTGTTCGTGTTACACGGCGCACAAAGTGTATCAGATATCACGAAAGTAAACCTCAAAGATGATCTAGGGATTTGGCTGACGTCTGATTTATCATTCTATTATCACCACCAGCTGGCCGCCAAAAAGGGGTTTATGACTCTTGGGATGATGAAAATAACCTTCTGTCGCGTAGACAAGCATGCATTTCACACTTTCCGCGGAGTCCACACGAGACCATTGCTCGAGTGTGCCAATCAAGCCGTCTACACCGGTTTGAAGGAGGACATACTCGCCACTGAACGTGCCCAGCTAGTGGCCACCAAAATGGTCACAGGCTTACGGCATATCTCTCTGAAGAGTCTTGCCTCGAAATTCTTGATCTTTATCCACTTGAGTTTTGAAGACTCCGCGGTGAATTAATTCTTGCACGCCTTCTCTTTAGCACAGGACTCGCGCAACAATTCTTCACCCTAGTAAGTGACAACAGTCGAAGAGGTCACGACAAGTTCTATAAGCTTCGACCTCGGACCTTTCTGAGACAACAGTTCTCCTCTTATAAAGTTGACAACTTCTGGAACGACCTTCCACCAGACATTGTTAGCCGCTCTTCTAAAGACTGCCTCAGAATTTCATTCGATTCTCACCTACTTAATAAACCACTAGATTAGTGATTTATCCAGTTCAGCGAGATCATTATTTTACTCTGTTCTTGGTACTTTCTGTAGCCCCCAAGAGCGGTGTTACAACCTGTTTCCAATGACTGCCATTCAGGTCAACATGAAACCGCCGGACATCAAAACGAACAAGCTGGTCGAATCCGGGTAGATTGGGCCCCATCCTTGAACCCGTTTACGAATCGCTGAATAGCTAATAGTTAAGCAGCTTCGTCATCTGAGCAGGTAAGTCCGTGCGGGCCGGTTGGTTGCGTCACACCGACTTTGACTGTGCGGTTTTTTGGAGCAGCTTCATACAAGCTCTCTTAATCACTGACGAACAGCTGGGTAGAACGCCGCTAGAAATCTATTTAATTTTCGCTGGCTGGTTTGGTGTATTGGCCTGACCTCGTGCGCAGAGATGATGATCATCTAGATACCCCGACATTCTAAACCGAACCCATGCTAGAGGTTTAGAGTGAATCGTCGATTGCGGTTCCCAGTGGGCAGTGGAGTGAAACGATGCCGACCAGTCTGTGGTTTCGCAAATCGTACCAGTGAAATGGTCACACATTTCCCCAACAGACATAGTTGAGCTGAACTAAACCTACGACGCACCAGCTGGTATGTATTGGGCGCATCCACTCTAATTTCCTTGAAGTTCCTTTCTGGAAAGTTCGTCTTGAGGTCAAGGCTCACACTACAGTTGAAATCAAAAGTAACGCTGTGACCGCTTACACAGAGTGAGGTGTTCAATAATTCGTTGTCTATCATTAGTTCTTCAATAGCGAATACACATTAGAAGGGAAGTAGCGTGGTCTTGGCGTCATCCTCCATGGTCGGTTACAAGTTTCGACAGCTACTGCTGGAAAGGTTGCGAACACTGAATAGACGGCGTCTTCACACGAATAAGACTGAGCGTCAGTTGGCGACAGGTTGGAGTGACCCATTATTGAGATATGTGAGTATCCCAAAGAGGGGATACAGATGAATGTGCGCAGGAATGCCTTGTCACGGAAGCACGGAAGCCAGCAAGTTACGCTGGTCAGCAATCTGTCAGTTGGTTACAGCAATGAAGACCAGGCGGATCCAGGACTGGTGATTAGCATTAGAAGAACCTAGGGAGTAGCCGGAAAGGAGTTGTGGGCATGGAAGACATCATCACATCCATATCTCAATATCCTGCCATTTCTAGAGTGCAGAAGTTCTGTTATATCAAGCTTTGGATCAAGATGATTTGGTTTATGCCATGAGTCGATAAATCGGACAATAAAAGCACCGTTCGCGAAGCAAAGCCTACAGAGTCCACTTAGTTTACTGGCCACACCTTGAGTGTTGCTATAAGCACATTTGACAGAATTTGTTCCAAACTACGGAAGTTTGTGGGAGTCGGGATAGACTGGAATTCTTATGAGACGGTGAGCACATTAGCGGAATTTTCACCGACTCTGAATGGACAGGCTGACACACTTTCTTTTCAGACTGCAAGTCAACTAGGGCTACCACCAAGAGAGGATGTCGTACGAGGTAATTGGCTCTCAGCTTCTCACTTCCGTCTTCAGAGCGATCGGAGGTTATGTGAAGCCTCCTGGGATTCAAAGAAGCTCTTGGAGGAAAAGCCGCGGTATCTTCGTGGCTATTTTGGAAGCATATAGGAAATTTTCAAGAGACGCGGTAAGAATTCACCCGGAGTCAGAATAGAGCGCGGAATGCGCGTCATGTCCTGCCGAAGCACATCCTCCAGCTTTAGGGCTGACGCAAGAAATTTCCGTTGGGTATAGTCGTGTGTGGCGTTGTGCCAAATATATCAGGCACACTTCTGATAGGTACGTTTCGGGAACGATCAACAGTACTCGATTTATTCGTGGCTTGGTTATTCTGTTGTCATTCAGCAAAAAGGATGTCGGGATGAATTGAGACGCTGACGGAGGGACGTTGTTTGGAAGCCACCAAAAAACCCAGCTCAGTTAATTAAGCCCTTGAAAGGAAAACCCATAACATCCTTGTTTTGTTTGCACGCACTCTTCCTTGCGAGACGGGCAGTTGAAGTGGGACATGGCAGTTTCATTTGCCTTTAACATGCAGAGCAGACCAAATAACGCATCCGTATTCGCAACCCAGCCGCAGATGATCAAAGCACTCTGGAATATCCTGTACTGTAACAGATCCTGACCGGACAGTAAAATGTTTCATTTTAACTACGAGCATGTTATTGCCTACCGAACGAGAAGGTGAGTGGACAATGGCCGCAACTGAAGCACGTAGCCTGTTTTGCCCGCTTGGTTTCCATTTAGGCAAGCTTGTCACGCCGTGAGTAGGTTGGTGCTCCCTGGCGATGGCAGTGATATTGAAGGAGGTGCTGCTACTGCATGATGGATCGCCGCTTGCAATTATCGAAATGCAGGTGGCAGCCACCTTACTAAGAACTAGCTGCCCGAAGGGACAATTATAACGGTTGATTACTGATGAGTAGTCGGGAATTTGGTTTATTTTCAAGTCGACCATCACTCACATTTGATCGCAGCATTCGCATTCAGATAGACTTTGCAGCCAGCCTCTTTGGAAAAGAACCACTAGACTCGAGTTTCGCTTTCATTGGAGCTCGTCAGTAGTGCATATCCTTCTCACGGCCGGGATTTGAACTTCGGACATTCCAATCATGAGGCAACCGTGTTAACCACTGCGCCATTGACCTCACATTAGGCACGACCGAATGATCAAATCTGAACGCTCAACCACTCTCGCTTGTGAGCAATGATCAGGTTGCCCGATCGTCTCGAGAGGAGACACAGTTACTGCCTGTTAACTCCAATCGATAACCCCGCGATTAGGACTTCCGAGACAGGTCGAGATCACAGAACTCATTAAACCTGCAAGGCGATATTTTAGATTACTGATGAGTAGTCGGGGATTTGGTTTATTTTCAAGTTGACCATCACTCACATTTGATCGCAGCGTTCGCATTCAGATAGACTTTCCAGCCAGCCTCTTTCGAAAAGAAGCACTAGACTCGAGTTTCGCTCTCATTAGAGCTCGTCAGTAGTGCATATCCTTGCCACGGCCGGGATTTGAACTCCGGACATTCCAATCATGAGGCAACCGTGTTAACCACTGCGCTTTTGACCTCACGTTAGGCACAACCGAATTGGTTGAGTTGAGTTTACTATAAATTTGCTGCTCCTACTGCATGGTAGAGCCCTAGAGAGGCATTAAGACAAGACGTATGAAATCGCATATAATCAAGCATAGATTTTAACGCAAAACATTTTGTTCACGAACTATAGACGAATCGTTTAATCACTGTGCAACATAGGTGAGCCACGGTGGTCGGAAGATCTGAATAAACTTCGACAGTACCCGATTATTTTGTCGCGTGACAGACAAGCGAGTATACTGTTGCGAGAGGCAAAAAACACTGTGGTGAAATGCAGATGGGAAAAGACAGCGAAGCCTATCCTCAAATTTGAATTCGAGTATCCGCTGGGCTTTCCAGTAAGGTTTCAATTAAAATGGAATCCAGTAACGTTCTAAAATGATCCAGGAGGAATAATCAGCAACTCGGGAAGAAAGAACGTTTCAGTAATTTACAACCCTATGAGAATAGAACTGCTGTCTCAGGAAAGTTCAGGGACGGACATTGTGTATTTTCTGTTATGATCTCTTCGGCCGCTCTCAACCACTGCGATAAAGAAATCTTCGACAGATCCTACGGTAAGGAAAAGGCATACGGGGTTCA
Organism: Paragonimus westermani; assembly: GCA_008508345.1. Classification (NCBI taxonomy): domain Eukaryota; kingdom Metazoa; phylum Platyhelminthes; class Trematoda; order Plagiorchiida; family Troglotrematidae; genus Paragonimus; species Paragonimus westermani. Next base: position 91,699 of record QNGE01002840.1, on the reverse strand, counting down.
AGTTGCCGCGGACTCTTTGAAATTCAAGTGGGTACAAATCGAGAAGTACAAATTACGATTCATAGGTCACTGCGCACAAGCCAGTGACCAGCTGGGTGTTCGTATAGTGAACGCAGTAAAACGCATACCTTTCCCGCTCTGAACCAACGTACACGACTCGACTGGCGCCCAGAAATGAACCTGTGTACAAAAAGCGGTATGACCAGGATAGACAAGATATCCGTATATCTTCTCGGATGGGCAAAGGTTACTGGCATCACCAGCAAGTGATTTTAGGGAAATGGCAACCCAACCACCGTACACAGACAACTCGAAGCAACCCAAATTTTAGAAGCCACACTGGCTTCGAGGGCAGATGCTTAGATAGCTGCCCGCATTGAGTTTCTGAAGAGTGTCATGTGTTTGATCATGCACCCTGAATTTATTTGTTCCCTTACCGTTGATCATTCTTCACACATTATAAACTGACCTTTCTTGAAAGGATTGACGCGACCATTCACATAACCCGTGCGACAAACCACTCCTCCTACGAATGTTAACCTCGACACACTACCAAAGTCTTACATCGTTCAACTGTCGAAGCTTGTACGTACACAGCCTCTACATTCCTACTTCTCACTACTGGACCTTCGTTTTTGCAGTTCGGCTTCATTCCTGTTCTATCGCCCCGCCACCGCGTGGCTGTTGTGTTTGATCGCGTTCACGCGAACTATTGGTCTTCGAACTTGTGAATTTGGTAGATTCCATAGCGAGGTTCCGTGTTGCCTCTCCCCATTTGTTTTCAAATGTTATTTCGTGTAACTTAGCAGTTGATCAACAAAACATTTGCGTTCACAACCGACTTTTCTGGCACCGAATCGGTTGCTGATTACTTATGAATTTGTAGGCTCTTGCTTCGTTCACACTTAAGATCCATATTGTCAGCAGACACTATCAGTAAACCGAGCGTGGATCGTAGAACCACTATACGCCCGAAACTAACAGCGGCCCCTTTTTAACTCCGTGTGGTTTTGACACCCTTTTTTGACCTTCTGACAGTTGCTACTCGTATTTCAGCGGCCATCCTGTGATAATTCGCGAAATACAGGTTAGATTAAACCAGATGCCTATATATTTTCACATATTCATTTCCGTGACATCAACTATACAAAACACTCATCGGTGGTTTCTCTCGTGCTGCCACGATCACTGAACACCACACTACCGCATACGGTGGCCTGCAAACGGCCGCTTGGGAAGCAAAGTTTGCTGCAGGAAGTAACATCGTCAGATTCTTATATCAGCTTCATAGATGTGCTCGAGACTTCCCGTGGGTGTTTTATGAGGACACGTACATGGTCACCTAAATCTTATCACCGCCAAAATTTATGCTCGGGAGTTAGACTCTAAATTTATCACAATGCACATGAGAAGTGGAACAGAAGAAGACGGGGTAGACTGATAGCTCACCATCCACGTGATCTCGAAGAACAATACTTGCATTACCCATGGATCACTGAATACACCTTTTCCTATCTGTCCGAGCTACCCCAGTCAATACTGGAATATATGCAAAACCGTGAAAACCTTCTACCAGGGACCAGAACAAACAAACAGCTATTTGTAGACTCACCTCGACTGATGTACCTAGAAGCTGAGTAATTTGGGCAGATGATTACACTTTAAGGAAAATTTGTTATCTGGGAAAGAGTGATGGACGATTATTGTAAAGCAATTTTAACTGCTCGGTTGATTATTATCAGTCACTAAAGGGAATGTTGGAAAAAATTTACGTTGACGGACACCAGACTAACGATACACGCTGTGAAAACTTTGGAACTCACCTGAATGGAGGCCAAGAATTTCCATTAGCATCTCAAAAGTCGCATACAACCAACCGAAAGCAGCCGCTCATCAAACCTGCCCAAAAACGGACGGTTTTCCGCGAATTTCAACGTAAGATTTATTTAGCGTGTTCAACTAGCTATCAACTGCTAACCCCGTGAGGTGGTATAGGCACTTCCTTCGTACGGAGGAAGGTTCATTTTATTATATCAAAATTATCAAGCCACTTGATCGCGGCCACCACGTGATGGTCATTCACAGACAAGTTAGACGATATTCAAACGTCTGGACGTTTCTTTTGGTCAAAATCAGTGGTTTTTGTGTTGCAGACGGCACCGCAGAACTTCAGACCGTTGCCAGGATCTGTAACAAGTAATTCACACGTACAATTATTGTTACCCACGGCGATGTTTTAACCGTCTGACCAGCGCTTAATCATATCAAGATCAACAAGTTGTGTTGTAGTACTTCAGAGTTTCATGTCATTAGCATAGATAGAGATGTTGGTGAAAATACTCACCGCTGGTGCATGGCAAGGAGAAAGGGGGCCACACACGGAGCTATGGAGAACCCTTTTGGAGGGAGTGAAAAGAATGCTTCTGCTTAATACTTCCGATGAACTGCTTCAAGCGCTACGAGAGCTCGGATCGCTTGTGTTCACCTGGTTTTATCCGAAATCGTCCGTGGGATGGGCGATGACCATATCCCGAAGCAGTTACTGTACGGACAAATGAAGTCAGGTAATCCCGGTGGCCAGAAGCGGAGGTACCAGGATGTTGTGCAGGTGAGACTTTCACGTCGCAACATTGATTTTAGATGTTGGGAAGATTTGGCGTTGAACCGGACGGCCTGGAGGAATACAGCTTCAGCGGGCGTCCGAAAGTTCAAGGAGCAATTGTTGCGTGGTCGCGAGCGGAAGCGTGCGGTACGCAAAGGAACCATCGGTGCCATAGGTCGCGGTGACGTGACTATATGGCGTTGCGTTGTGTGCGGCCGCGAATGCGTTGGCCGTTTGGGGTTAGTAGGCCACCAACGTACTCACAGTACCTTGTCGGCGAAGATGCGGCGAGTACGCTAGGCTCAGGTAGGTCAAATCGGTATATTTATTCCACTTCTCTTAATAACAGCATCGGCCAACATCCCGGTCATTGACAACTAAACTTGAGTGCCTGTGGTCTTCTATCCATTCCTTTCTTCGGTTTTGTTGATGCATTGTATGATGAATGGTCTGCCTGGCTTTTCATAGTTCAGTGAGAAAGTTGCTTTTCATCCTTATCTTCTCTGGGATGCACTAACCTGCACTCCTATACTGCAACGCTTCTTGTATTACACTTCAAAAATCTTTCTTCTCAGTGTAGATCTCGTCATTGCAGCCTCTCTGTTTAGTTTCCGAGAGATAAGAGTTTCCTTTCCTTATTAGCCAATCAAGTGGCTAACCAGCATTGGCCGGCTGGACACAAAGGCCCACTGGCACACCCTCCGGTCTTATTTCTTCGGGTTTACACTGAATATGTGGTGTGCTGGTGGAACTGCAATCGGTGCAGCGCAAGCCAATTGCAGTGATGACTAAGTGCAGGCGTCCTTTGGCTTCGGTCACTGTGACAGGCTAATCCGAATCGGATGCCGCCAACCGTATCCGAAATATTCATTCCGTGAACTTCAGTTAGCCAGGCGTCCCTGAACAGTTAATTGTTGCGTCTTCCATCTTATTCCTCAACTGACCTTTCATCATATTTTGGTTGGAATCCGAAGCTTCATCAGCTATCTCCGTTCAGGTGCATAAGACAACGTATAAGCACACCATAAATTGTGCCGCATTTGTAAGGAATCTTTGACCTGTGGAAAGCAATTCTGAGAGTTGCTTACTCCATCCGCTGGCACTTTGTACACTCAAGCAATCGTTGTCTTCTTTGAAATGTCGTAGCCAGATATGTCACAAAAGTACGTATTTCTTCAAAGAGGAATAAAGATTTGTTGGATTTGTTAATTCTGGTGACAACCGGGGAAAACACAGCGAATGTAGATAAAACGAGCTCGCCAATTCACCATAGTGGGAAAAATTATGGAAGCTTACTGCGTCGGGTTCTTCAAATTGTAGCGACCATATATAAGCTAGTGAACAGCTTGGGGAAATGAAAGTGTACCTTACTAGGATACGAGATAGGAAAACGAACAGATGAGGCACCAAAAACACGGAGTCCAGGTAGTTTTCAATAAGCAGTTAACTGGATCCGGATGGTTTTCACTTATAAACAGGACAGCTGCTCCATTATGGGTGTTGCAGAGTTGCTCTTGAGCTGATGAGGCAAGATCAGATCTGTGACAGCATTCGCGATGAAAGAAGGCTATACATTGATTAGGGGAACTGTAAGGTGCCAACAGTTGATTGTGCTGTCAGTGGGGGGTTCAGGCGGGTGTGCTTAAGTCTTGTTTTATGCTTCTGAGTTACTTCGTTCAGTTTGGAAGACGCGCAAAACGCAATGTGAAGCTTCGTCGTGTAAATGTGAAGTATCGTCAGTTATTACAAAATGAGAAAGCGAAGAACGACTTCTGAATGTATTTGATGATAATCACACCTTTGACATTACCACATCGAAATAACGTTGCCTGCGTAGCAAAGTCTGTGCTTGTGTCGCTTGCTGTTAGGGTTATGTCGTTTTCTCATTGCAACTCCACCTCCATCTAGAGCCGGACTCTCATCTACCCGCATCACAGCAGCCCATCTGCAATCAGCAGCTTGTAGTTATGTGAACGGCTGCGTCGACACCGTTACATTCACTGTAGTGCCCTTCAGGCGGTGCTCGGTAAGCTCTGGTTTTACTCACCCTTCTCCCTACCACCGACCTAGTCCTAGTCAAACCATCTTTTCGCCTGATTCTATCATTACAAAAAGCAGTCACTAGTGGGCATAGTGGACATCGACCCAGCATTTGGATGCAGTGACCACTCATCAGTTACTTTTGATCTTGATCTCTACTGGTCATAACGACTATCAGGAGAGTATACTATCAGGCCGATTTTGACGGCATGAGAGGTTACGTGGGATCAGTCTTCCCCGATTGTGATTCTGTTGGCCCAAGGTACGACGCGGCCCGAAATGTAGATCAGACAGCAGATAATAGACATGCTGCCGAAATTTCCTTTTATCGACCGTTCATTTTGCGGAGAAAACTTTTTCTACCCTGCGACCGTCCTGGGTTATTTTTGGTGTCTAAACTCGCAGGCAATTCAATCGACCTGAAGGTCCTATGAACCGCTCGAAGTCTGCGTGAGCGAGGAATCCGCAAGCAAATAAAGCTCGTGCGACAAAAGGGCTTACTAAGAGTTTACGCGAACACAATTGTGTTATATATATGCGTCAATTGAGGAAATCCAAGCCATCAACACCTCTGCGACTGCACGACAAAGTGACCCCGCACAACACACAGGTGGTTGCCGATGTGTTCACGGTGTGCTATACGGTGGCGTACGATACTGGACTTTCAAATTGGCATCTGACTCTAACTGTGCGAAACTTCCAGCAGCCATTCATTACTGCTGACTTCCCCGCTGGACGCCGGGAACTTCATGTACAAGGGAAACGCATGTAATAATAATAATGGTATATTTCTCAACCCATTTGTGAGAAACACGCTCAGATAAGCGTGATCAGTACAAACGTTTTAACGTGAACTACATGCCGTACACAACTGTTAATTGTACAAGACACCGATCATGAAATTAGAGTAATAAAAAGGACAAAATAAAAAAAGGAAAACTCTAGTTTATGGAGAGACAGATGGTCTACTTGCTTCTAAAACAATAGATCTCAAGATTTTCAATATTCGATAAAAATGTTAAGTTGTTACATCAAGTGTTGCTTCACAAGGCTAACGTTGGCCTTATGTTCAAGGTCATGTCAGAAAAAAAAATTTTCAGGATGGAGAAAATGAATAGTCGAAGAATTTCGCCATCAGTTGATGTGGATGGCCTCGAAAAAATTTGTAGAAACTTTTGGGAAGATGAGGGAAGAGAGGTAGGTACCAATTTTTCCGGAGAAATGGACGATCTTCTGGACTGAACTCCGTTATTTCCTCAAATCGACGGAATTCTACGGATTGTCCAACCAGTACAGGATTTTTATTTTCCTGACCTTGTGGAGTGTTGTCTCGCGTTAGAATTTATCGTAGAATCAAGAATGGAAGGCAAAATTACGTGATAAGCAGAAGAAAGTAAAATGGTCATGTGAAGTGTGACGAATGATGGAGTTTGACATTTTCTGGCTGAATCTTTTATATAGAATTTACAATTTTGTGCTTATTAATAAAATATATACCTCTAACAAATAATTGTTGTCTTATAACGCGAAAAGTGATCGATTCACAGATTATCCTAGAATATGACTACAGCCGAATTCCAATGTCGATTTAGTATGTATGGCCGTTGTGTAGAATGGAAAGATGTCTAGCAACACGGAAGATTATGATAGATCAAGACATGACCTACCCAAAAGCCTCAAATAGATGGCAATTAGTTTGGCAGAACGCCTTCGAAATTTGGCCAACCAGACACTTCAGACGGGAACCCTCCCTTGCGCACGAAGCGAAGCCACAGCCATGCCAATCTCTAAGGGGGGAGACTGACACTTTTGGGTTAGCTGCCTGCCAAAAGGTCTTTCTAACCATGCCGTTGGATGTTGACCTCCAGCGTTTTGCTTACAGTAGAGTAAAATGGAGTGGCATCTACATAATCTGATGTACCACCCCAAGTGAAGCAGGTGCAAAATCGCCCACATTGCCTTACAGGTGAAACAGAACAAGTTTGCACTTTTTGTAGACTGAACCAAGAACAAAATACAAGTACTAGTGCATTAAGAGCATAGTAACAATTTGGTTGCATTGACGGAGGGTACCTCACAAGACCTGATAATTTGGAAGGACCCGATGTTGAATCGTTCGTTGAAAGCACAATTTCACCCCAAGTTACGCGTGATCCGTTGATCTGATAAGTATCCATCTCAGAATTGAACAGTGGGGAGGAAAATCTAGCTCCGAGGCAGATTATGAGAAGACTTTCATGGAAGTTGGATTTAGCACTGTGATAACTGAACAAATATACCAGAAATGTTACCCCTCAACTCGAATTTGAAAGAACCCAAAAAGTGATCGAAAACTGTGCTCGCACAACAAGGTCGAAAACTGGGCACCATTCAGTAATAAGGAACTGAAAAGGGAATTGAGACCACCCAGCCAGATGGGCACTGGTTGGGCCTGAGCAAGCCTCCTACTCGCACATTGAGAAAAGTTGCGAATTATAGGTTGTTGGGGGAGAATAAGAAAGGAAAATATCTAATTTTAGCATTTGGAACTTTATAGAGCTCACAGTGAGCAAGATTGGGGTGGCGGAAAAGTAATGACGATTAATGCAGTTTACCGTGGAAAGATGGTGAAAAGGAAGGCCACCTCTCATCACTAATCATGTTGAGGACAGCCATTTCAAACGTGGTCTAGGCGTCCGCAACAAAATCAATGTCTAGTTTGTTTACACCGGTGAACTGTAGGCGTCTGAAACTTCTGGATGCTCTAGCAACCCGGTGACGATCTTCCAAACCTTGAGCTGTTCACACACCGAATATACTTTGTTAGACGTACATAACTGTATTGCTGTTACGGTGAATCACCAGAAGTATTTTATAGTAATGTGATTGTATCAGCTCTCTGCGGAGGATGCTCGCTGTCGTTTTCTTCCTGTGCGTATTTCGTTATGCTGTTCTAACGTATGACACGCTCCATCCCAAATGTCTTCAAATATTTTGGCTTTAAACTCTGACACTCAGGAAACTGAATGTGGCCCCTGAAGTGTGGTTTAAATCTTGACTTCCCGCACTAAGTGAGGTTACCAAAACAGGTAATCCTTCAGGAAAATGTGTTCAAGTGCACACCCTTGAGCCATCCGATGTGGCTGAAGTGGAGCGCTATTTCCTGCAGCTGCTCCAGCCCAATAAGATACCGGAGTCCGTAATTGCGATAAAAATTGAGCCTGTACAGCGAGAACCTCAGTTCTTTCCAATCAAATGAAACCTGTCCGAGTTGAATTATGATACCACCCCTCAGATGACCGATGCGAACAAACACTTGCAGAACGTTGGACAGGTGTAATTTATTTGAACGATTGGTTCAATGAGCTGTAAACAGGAGCAGGAAGCTGGAGCTTACCAGAAGATCGTTATCTCGATGCGTAAAATCTCAGTGTTCTTAGCAGTTGGCTAAAAAGGGAAATAAGGTGCGCTATATGGAATAATACAATAGGTCTTGGTCAAGACAAGCCTGGAAAATTGCCAAAGAATTAGCAGAAACAACATGGTCAAGTATGATATTCCAAACTTCGCAAGCACGCAATAAGAAAAAGCTGTCTGCGTTCTATCTCGCTATGTTAGACCTCAAGTTTCAAGTAGTGGCCCCTCAAAGTCATGCTGTTTCCCCTGTTGACCATCAGTCGGTACGGAGGATCAGGGGATTTCATTACGGAAACATCTAATACCAAGCTACCCCTAAGCCGAAGATACTCCAAGGAGTACGTGCTCAAAGATTTCAGCCTTTCAACATGCAACCTAGTTTTTAGACCACTGACTGTCTTAGTGTCCCGACGTTGCTTTTCTTCGAAGGGCAACTTGTCTTTTTGGATGCATGGTGGCCAGATCACGGTTCGATCCTCCAAATGCGGTCGAACGGGATTGTTATAATATAGCTAGAAACAACTGGTATTAAACTGGTTGAAAGGAAATTTCAACAACTTCATTCTGTTGCTATTATTTTTTGCATTTGTTTCGGTGTCCTCAGTGCTCAGGAGATGTGCAAAACTGGTTCCCGATTCCCTTCCAGCAAGAGCCCTCTAAAGCCGGTAATTGTGGAGGCAACATGTGTCGCTTAGAGAGCCGCCATTGCACATAACTTTGCGCTTACCAACATAATAATAATGGTATATTTCTCGACGCATCTGTGGGGAACTCTCAAGAGTGTGATCAACGTACAGATCTTTAACCAAATACACATTTTAACACAAAATTTGAAAATTGTACGCGTCAGCTATGTGAATTGAGCAACAAAACAGACAAAAACAGATATATGAAGGGAAAAATTAAGTTTAGGCAGAAACCTTCGAGCTACATGGTTCTGAGACGATAGTACTTGGAGTCTGCACAATTCGATGAAATAATTGATTTGTTACGTTAATTGGTACTCCACAAGGTGATTACTGGTCTAATGCTCAAGATAGTGCCAAAAAAGGGGTGGTTAGAGGATGGAGGGAGTGTATTGGCGGAAAATTTGATCACTATTCTATATAGATAGTCATGGGAAAATGTGCAGATAATTTTCGTGATGTGGGCGAGGTGGAGGCGCACATACTTTCGCGCGGAACGCATGAACCCCTCGACCGGACGTCATTTTTCGCTCAAATTTCTAAGAATTTCGAGGAGCTTGCGATATGTTCAACCATTGCGGAATTTCAAGTGTCCAGGTGGGGTGGGATGCTTTACCGCGCGGAATATATCAGCGGAACCAAGAATGGAGAACAGAATCGTGAGATAAACGGGAGAACGTGGAACTATGCGAGCTATGATTAACAATGGAACATATGATATTCTGGCATAACCCTCTATGTGACGTTAATAGCATTGTGTTAATTGATGAAATATAAACCATAAGCGAACAGCTGTTATAAATTAACATGAGATGTTGATTATAAGCTTTCCCCGGTGTACGAGTACTGCCGGATTTGAATGTCAATTATTTCTGTACGGCCGGTATGTAGAATGAGAAAAATGTTTGACAATACCGAGAGGTTGCCTTGTGGTCTATCAAGGGAGTGAAAGAAAGAGTTGAGACTCGAGTTTATTATGCAGTCATGAGACGAATTGGTTGAGTTTTTCCCAAACAATTTTAGCCAGCACAGCTTTTGCATGGCAGTTAACAACACAGACACATAGGCTATCAATAAGTATGGGGTAAGGGTATACCGGGATGATTGGGTTGTTACTGACGGGCATGTATATTGACACCTATGCGTGTTGACTATAGAAATGTTTTCTTGTTCGCTGGCAAGTCAAAAATTAAAACATCTATCCTGAAAGCGGTAGTTTTGATCTTTCCGAGTGGTGCGTGACTTAACATCACGCAAAACAGGGATTTTTTCGTCAGATGTTATCAGGTCCGTTTTCAAAGATAACGTCTTTAGACACGTAAAGCTTGGAAATGGACATGACGTTCGTCATTGTTAGGAAAGTTTCTGAGTTTCGTTTGAATCGGTGTATATTTTTACTGGATCTAACTGCACACCGGAGTTTGTTCCAAATGTGGGATTGTTTCTTTAGGAGAAAATTTGAACTCAGATTCTTCCGGTATTTAAGAGCTGTCAAGGTGAAGTCCTTGTTTCTGAGGTCATACTTTAGCCTGTGTTGTAAGCTAGTCGCGAAGCTGAAGGTGAATTTGCTGCCATAGACCAGATTATACATGAGTGAAAGGTTAAGCTTGAGTAGCCGTAGCCAGAGAGGATCGAGTGCAGGCGTCCGGCAGCGTTAGTTTATCAGACTTGCGCAGGTGGCCATATGTGAACGTGCAGTACTCAAACTGGGGTCGTACACATAGTTTATAAAGGTGTAATCGTGCAGCAGGTAGGAAGATGAGTGTTCAATGTAACCTATCGTCCTTCTGGTTTTAGCGACTAGAAACGATATATGTTCTGCGAAGTTGAATGAGTTTGAGCAACGTAAACCCAAGTCACGTACTGAGTTGGCGGTTGATATTCTGTGACCATCCAGCTTTATAGAGGCATCTGGTACGTGACCACCATGACAACGATAGTGGATTTATTGGCTGAAAATTTCAACAGCCAAGTTTGACACCGAATCTCTAATTGCATGAGGTTCTTCCGAATATTTAGATTGCTAAGAGTAAAGCTGTAAACAAGTTTGATATCATCAGCGAATACAAGTAGTTTGCCATGCTTGATAACTTGACATATATCGTTTATATATAGGAGGAAGTGTAACGGTCCCAAAAATACTTCCTTGTATCATCCCACTAGTAACTGGTCTGGGCGTTGAGCTATTGTCTCTTATTTGCACTGTTCGTGTGCGGCCTGTAAGGTATGAAGAAAACCAGCTAAGTAATTGATCAAGGATACCAAAGGATGCTATTTTGCGCAGAAGACGCTTATGAGGCACACGATCGAAAGCCTTCGCCATGTCCAACAGTATAATGATAATCGCCTCACCGGCGTCAGTAGATTCTCACATGTTTAAGCAATTCTAGCTGGCATGTCGTGCAAGAACGCTTGTTAGGAAACGCACGCTGAGAGTGGTTTATAAGGTTCCGTGATAACAGGAATTCGACCATACGACCTTTAATTATCCTTTCCAACACCCTAGAACAAATTGAAGTATGGTTAATGGGACGATAATTTCTGACTTCATGTGGCGAGCCACTCTTATAGCGAGGCTTAATTGCCGAATTTTTTCACGGAAGAGGGAAGGAATCTGATGTTAGAGGAAGTGTATAAATATTAGGCAGAAGTAGAGGGATGTCTTCCCCTCCGTATTTTAGAGCAATAGGGTGAATGCCATCAGGACCAGGTAGGTGAGAATGTATGATAATAGCTAACTGAGAGCGTATGAGCCATGCATCAACAAGAATATGACTTAGGAACGTACTTGTACTTACAGGAGGATGTAGGGACATTATGTGTCCTTCAATGTTAAAGAAAGCAGAAAAATATGAAATAAAAACTCACAGATTGTTACAGGATGATCTACCGTGGTTTTGTCCTGCAGTGCCACCACTGAGATGACAGGGTCTCACTCATTATTCATGCGTCTCATCAACTGCATCAACTGCGTACTCTCATCTGTGCTGTCAAGCGCACGTTTTCCTTCACTTATATGGAGCATTTTGGTTCTGTTTTCAATAACATTGAACATGTGCATTTGTATGGTAAGAGAAAAGTCGGGTGTTTTCCGGTACCGTGATTTCAGACTTTTGAGCTCACCCTGTTCTTTTGGAGTGAGGATTATGCCGTCACCATACACAGTATGGTGCTTTGACTTTTGCTGGGTTAGGATGTTCATGCAAGACCTGAAGTGTTCAGCAAATGCCTCGGTTACAATACGAGGACCGGAGGTAAGAAAAGTGTTCTATTCCAGAGATCTCAGCAGTGTGGTGAACACGTTCNGACGCTTATGAGGCACACGATCGAAAGCCTTCGCCATGTCCAACAGTATAATGATAATCGCCTCACCGGCGTCAGTAGATTCTCACATGTTTAAGCAATTCTAGCTGGCATGTCGTGCAAGAACGCTTGTTAGGAAACGCACGCTGAGAGTGGTTTATAAGGTTCCGTGATAACAGGAATTCGACCATACGACCTTTAATTATCCTTTCCAACACCCTAGAACAAATTGAAGTATGGTTAATGGGACGATAATTTCTGACTTCATGTGGCGAGCCACTCTTATAGCGAGGCTTAATTGCCGAATTTTTTCACGGAAGAGGGAAGGAATCTGATGTTAGAGGAAGTGTATAAATATTAGGCAGAAGTAGAGGGATGTCTTCCCCTCCGTATTTTAGAGCAATAGGGTGAATGCCATCAGGACCAGGTAGGTGAGAATGTATGATAATAGCTAACTGAGAGCGTATGAGCCATGCATCAACAAGAATATGACTTAGGAACGTACTTGTACTTACAGGAGGATGTAGGGACATTATGTGTCCTTCAATGTTAAAGAAAGCAGAAAAATATGAAATAAAAACTCACAGATTGTTACAGGATGATCTACCGTGGTTTTGTCCTGCAGTGCCACCACTGAGATGACAGGGTCTCACTCATTATTCATGCGTCTCATCAACTGCATCAACTGCGTACTCTCATCTGTGCTGTCAAGCGCACGTTTTCCTTCACTTATATGGAGCATTTTGGTTCTGTTTTCAATAACATTGAACATGTGCATTTGTATGGTAAGAGAAAAGTCGGGTGTTTTCCGGTACCGTGATTTCAGACTTTTGAGCTCACCCTGTTCTTTTGGAGTGAGGATTATGCCGTCACCATACACAGTATGGTGCTTTGACTTTTGCTGGGTTAGGATGTTCATGCAAGACCTGAAGTGTTCAGCAAATGCCTCGGTTACAATACGAGGACCGGAGGTAAGAAAAGTGTTCTATTCCAGAGATCTCAGCAGTGTGGTGAACACGTTCCAGTCGACGAATTTAGTTTGACGGTAGTGTATGACGGTCGACTCTTTAACAGCTTTTAGATCGAACATGAAGTTAACTATGCTATGATCACTTCCTGGAAATTGTTCCAAGACGGATACAGTGGCAGAAGAGATGCCTGTGGTAAAAATGAGCTCTAAAGTGTGGTGCTGTCTAGTAAGCGCTAAAACATGTTGGCGCCGTCCGTTTACTTGGACACATACAAGGAACTAAGCTTGACTTGCACGGGCAGTGAAAGAGATCCAGGAAATATTGGGCATGTTGAAGTCTCCTCCAATTATTAATTTCGAGACGGTTCGCTTGAGACCAGCCGAACAGTTTTTCAAGATTCTTCAACTGGACTACAGAACTCTCGGTAATGTTGGCGACCCGCGAAATTCTGACGTCGTAAGCAAACGGCAATGATAAGGAGGTGACCGAAAGAAGAAGGTCACTGATGATTATCGAGAATAGTAGCGGGCCAAGAACTGAACCCTGGGGTGCTCCAGTGTGGACAAGCATGCGGGTAGAAGATGCACCGTTAACACGGACGTTTGGCAGGATGTGACTCGAACCACTCAAGAAGGTTACCTCGTACCCCATAACGGAAAAGCCTGCTGAATTAAACAACATAGTCCATGCGACCGAATGTCTTGGCAAAGTCGAGATATGCGACATCTAGACTATTGTCCTGAACATTAACGTTGACCCACTGATCGGTGGCTACTAGTGTAGTGAGGAGATACGGTCGCACCATACTACTCACACCACTATTCAGTAGCAGCGGTTCGAGATGATCGCGGATCGAGATAATCGCGTGATAAATACGGCAGAGATACGGGATGGATCGTTGGAGGACAGAATGACATAT
>QNGE01002840.1:28545-73712 GCA_008508345.1 Paragonimus westermani | reverse complement strand
ACGGGATGGATCGTTGGAGGACAGAATGACATATGATGGCTTTCGCTACACGACGGAACTGATACATGGTGTCTAGAGCGACTGGAGTATCATCAGAAGAGTATGGTGTGCAAATGAGTGTTTCCGTTTCTTGTCGTGCTCAGACGCTTAAGTAGTGTGTTGGTATCTCCAATAAAGCAACCCTTGTGTCATCCGCCTTTTCGATCCACAACACTAGTAGGTTCGTGATGCGTGAACGGCCTCTGGGAAATCCGTGGTGTGTTTCGGAGAAAACTCACGACAGTTGAGATGTCCATAAAGCGACTCGTATACAGGCGTCCCCAAAATTTTTGAGGCGCTTGATTGCAAAGCAGTTGGTGTGTAGTCAATGAGACAATTACGCCTGCCACCCTTGAAAACTGGTGTGATCCTGACGAGTTTCCAGCTGATAGATAATGCTCCCCGTGAGACAGATCGCGTGAGCAGTAGGCTAAGTGGATCGGCAAACTATCTGGGCACTTCCCATAAGGCATTAAGAGTCGTAAAGTCAAGTTCAGGAGAGCTGTCCCTGGAGCACCTGATTTTAGCCAACACTACCGTTAGGAAATTACTTAAAGTGTGAGTGCCGTCACTATCAGTTTCGAGGCAAACCTGAGGAACATGTGGTGGCTACGTAAAAAACTGTTGTAAAACTCAGCGAGAACATCGGTGGCTCCCGCGCCAGGGCTAATGACGCCTGGTGAGCCTAAGGTTTGTGAAACTCTAGCTTTCGCATTGCGAGTTGAGGATAAAAGTAGGAAACGGTTATTTGGATCAGCAATAAAGCGTTCCGTAGGACATTTTTGATACTGGAGGTGGTTTTGTCGAATCAGCGGTGTATACCGATTTTTTAAGGCAGCGTATATATTTTGGCCTACTCCAGACCCTGATAACCGATAGCACTTTCAAGCACACCGCCTCTTCAGGATAAGCCTTTGTGTGTTCGACTTGCAGGCTTGTTCTGTTTAGGGTCTGATAATGATGTAGATTCACCAACGGCTGCAGAATGACCGGAAGTGAGCACCTCGCAGAGGACATCTACAAAGTAACGAGGAGTGAGCTTCAACCAGGACTGCAGTTCCAAGTGGATAAGTAGCTTCTCGACCTTCAATTCCAGGGAGTTTTTGGCGTTATTAGCCGTTGAGCTGATCAGATTCCTGATGCAGCTGTTGTGTAATAGGATGACCGCATGATCAATTAGTCCTAGCGATGTGGTGAGTATATGGTTAGTGCATCATCGACTCTGCGGTAATGAATAAATATACCAGCCGCAAATGAATATGATCTGCACGCTAACAAGTAAAGCCAGATTTGTGCTCCGATTGTGCCGAAAAATTCGTGCAGAAAGAGTTGTCCATGCTTGCTTGTGAGAAAACCGGAAATTTAGGTTGAGGTTAGTTAGAAGTCGCCCGTTGGGAGAACACGAGGAAATCCCAAAGCGGTTAAAACACTTAATCAAGAAAATAACGGTTCCTATTTTGAATTATACAAAGATGGAGGACGATCGCTGACCCGTAGAACCCAACTAGTGGAACCATTCAGGCGAATAGAGCACCAAACGGTTTCCTAAATAGCAGCAAATACTGCATTGTTTAAATAGAAGGCCTGAACAGAAGTTTGGACAAAGAGAGAAGATCCTCCACTCCGCCTTCACTTCCATTCTCGCGGAACAAAATCTTATCCTCTAGAGCGAGGGAGGAATTTGGTTAGGAAGTGCTGTGCTAAGATTTCGCTATGGCAAGCCCCGAGGCTTTGCGGTAGAACAAAGTTCTCGAAGTTCTGGCAATTCATTTGCTAATCCAAGCACAGTTGTGTGTGTGCATTCTACAGAGTTATTAGCAAACGGGCGACCGTTATCTTGAGATTGTGAATGGGGTACTTCGTTCACATTCAACTCCAGTGAAGGTCGACGAACCTAAACGAGCCGGCTGAAGTGAGCTTTTCGAAGTCACTAAACCCATAGTCGACACCATCAGACGCCTGGTACGCGCGCGATGTTTGACTTTCATTGAATCCCGTTCCTCTTCACAATGACCGGTGTGAAATTGAATCTCGCCAAGAACAAGGAGATGTCGATGGCGGAGCTGCTGTAGTATATCCGATGCCATCTCATCGAGGTTACAGCACTTTTGAGGAGTCGTGATCAGGATTCGGCTAACTCCGGCTTGTGACTCACAATGCGACAAACGCGTTGAGAATGGACGTTGATAAGTTCAAGTGCGGTTGACGAAGTCGGTTAGTGGTCCCAATTTCCCGCTGAATCAGTTTCCGTTTTTGGCGTCCATCCAATGATATGCCAGGGTACACACGAGTCTCATAGTCGTCCAGCATTTTATGTGCCGCTAGAAGAACGTCCTCAGTTAAATTAGATGACGGACGTACGAACCCTGCTAACCGAGGTTTGACAACATATGAGGAGTCCAGTTTTCTAGCCAACCTCCTGATAGAGTTTGGAACACATGGAGTTGTACCCACTTTAGTGCAAGAGCATCTCCAAACCTTTCAGTCATGCTCATCACGGAGCTTTCAGCAGATGGCGCCACATTCCGGAAGCTTCCGAACATCCACCCCATCCTCCCAAACACAGTAACTCGGTTTTTAAGAAGCGATGATGTTGGTGCCCCTGGAGAATTTTGCCGGACTCACGACATTATTAAAACACTTTTCCCGAGCAGCGAGACTGGAATTCTTAGGTAGGCCAAGCAAATAACATCGAAACTTGGTCGTGTTTCCTTGCATGCTGTTGGCGGGTTATCACACGTAATGGGCGTAGGCGTTTTAGAGCAACCGAATTAACTCACACTGACTTCGCTCCCAAAGTATCTGACCCGCATGATACTGTGACTGTAACATTCGCAATAAATACCTTGCTGACTACAGCCATAGAATCAGGGGATGTTTGTCCACTGTTTATGGTGGAGCGCCAGTTTCAGGACTAGTTTTCTGGTTTGCGGTCCTACAACAGCGACAAACAAGGCGGATGTAGTCCAGCTGTGTAGTCAACATTTGTGAATCTCACTAGACCTGACAAAAAACAAAGTGTAGAATCGTGTGTCGCGGAGAAAACACTGTGCGGCGTGGTCCCTGGCGCATACAAACCTCACCCAAGGCCTATATTTAGACCTTTTCGCCATCATGAGTGAGTTTAGATGTGGCCGGGAAACAATTAACTCGTAATTCTCGAAGTCTCTAGGATAAGGAAAGGGTCAAGTATTTGCCAGTGGACGTAAGCAGGAATTCAGACATTGCGTTAACGTGTGTTCAATACGAAATTTTGAACAGATCTCACTGTCACTGTCTACGTAACTTTTAGATCAACTGGCAAGTTGTAAGTCAACGTGCATTTATGCTCAAGTCTATTTGTTGCTGCATCACATATTGCCCTCTCATCTGCGCCTAACCGTTGCTCATCATTTCCAATTTTTATGTGACGTATGTTTTCCATCGACAATGACGCGAGCCAAATTCAGCAATATTAACAATTCAGCTGCATTGGTTTCGGATAAGGAGAGTGTGAATGGCTGGCGTCACACACATTTCCCTTGTTCTATGTGAATGGCCTACATAAAGATGTCTAAACCACCAGACTACCTTTGCTAGAACAATTGCGAGTCGCGAAATACGAACGAACGCAGAACTGATACGAATGCGAAATCGCAACACACCATCTACTGTGAACACTTCAATGGGGGTACAACTGCTGAGTATCAGCGAACGTTGTCTTGAATGAATTCGAAAATGGAGTCACAAAGCGTACGCATGGCCCTCGACCTTGTTGGTGTTGTTAAAACAAGGACGACCGATGGCTTTTCGGAGGAATAGAGAAGGTTGAGACTGCCACAAATAAATGGGTCCGCTAGGTGAAAAATGGTTTTATAAGATCGACTTCTCCACACCCCCCATTCAAACTGACTAAGCCAGTTTCAGCGCTTGCTTCGCATTCTAATCACAAGGACCATGTACTTGTTAGTATGCTGCGCGCAAAGTAAGTCGAAATGTCACCTCGTTCTCTGGTAACTCTGTGCGTGAACTCGCTTTGGTACACAATTCAAATGCAGTTCGTGCGTACTTGTTGGTTTCGACCGCAATATACAGAACCCTACAAATATGGCCTCCCCGTTTGCGTAAACAGTGATATTTTTGAAGACGTTAACAGTGCTATTTTAAAAGCAGCCTCACTATTAAAAAAATTGAAACCTCATTCTTGTCATAAAAGCTTTTGCATTACTCGCCAATGGTACTACCGACAAAAAAGCTTGTTTTAATGGCTGAATCGCTGGAATCAAACTAAGTTATTATGGTTATTGATAACAGCGCTGTATACGATGAGCTACATCAATGACAACCAGGCTATATTTGACAAAGAAGTCGATAAAGCTGAGAACTCTATTCCCGTTGACGTAGAAAAAACTGCGAAGCCCAGAAAATTTGCCTTCCTAAATGCAAAGTGTTCTTTAATGCAATATGAATCAAATGAGAAAGGATGTCTGTAAGAATATGTACGTCAAAACGTATTATGTATAGATATGATCATCTGAGCGAAGCTATTAAGCATGCCTTGAAAGTAGATGAGGAAAATCTATTAGAAGGACTAGAAAACCTTAGTCGGAAGTTAAAACGATATATAACGCCACTATATGATAAATGTCTTAAAGATATAAAAGAGCCGTCGGATGAACTCACGCTTGCGAAATTACATCTGCCTCTCTTCAAGGTAATTCACCTGCGGTGTTTCAGCTTTGTGAACTCATTTCATTCAAATAATTCAGACACATCCTCGAAAGCAAGACAAGATCAACTCAGAACCTATTTTGGATGTTCCTGATTTACAGCGGACATTTAACGCGTTTAGACAGGCTGGCTTAGGTTTGTCTCAAAAGGCTTAGTAATGTGTTTTTGCTAGGTCTTCCGAATGAGGAAGTTTTGAGTCTGACGCTTACTATGCGGAAGTTCATTTCACAAAATCACACGAAAGGACTTCGCTTCTGGGGGAAAATTTGCGGTACGAAGAAAAACTATTACGTTTTAGAAGTCGATCAGGACATGAGCAACGAAACAAAACAAAATGCCGGTCTGATGTCAAACGACCAAAGAGTCAGCCCACTTCCTGCAGACGTACATGAAGAAGAGCTGGATGCTTTGGATCTGGATCCCCCACCACGGCCAGATTGGAAACCACCACCAAATCTGATGGCCGAGGAACCTGGAAAAGGATTGAACAAAAAAGCATACTACGTTTGTAACCAAATAGGTGAGAGATGGGAGAAACTGCCGGACGTCACGCCATTGCAGGTAAACAACCATCACTTTTCACACATTGAAAGTTGCAGTATATTAGCCACGACTTGAGGTGATGATAAATCAATTTTTCAGACGTACAAGGCATCACAAATATTCTTTCTGCTGAATTTGTTTCTCATGACGTGTGAGTTTTTTTCCCAGGAGATGTAATTTTACCTTCGGAGGCTTTCAAATTTTACTTGATATGCATGGTTTAACACTTGACTGTGAAAGGCGACGCATTACCAGTTGTCGCACATGCCATATTGTCATCAGTCTTGACAGTAATGGAATAGAACTGATGGTAATGATGTAACTCAAGCGTCATGCATATGGGAACTGATCCAACAAAACAAAACGCAGTCAGTGATCACAACCGACAATCGACCGACAATGAAAAACNTATGGGAACTGATCCAACAAAACAAAACGCAGTCAGTGATCACAACCGACAATCGACCGACAATGAAAAACCAAGGCTCAGTGCGTTGACCCCCGTGTATTGTCATCTACCCTGGATAATAGAGCGTACAGAAAGATACGTCAAGCCAGCGAGGCACGGAGCGAGTTGTGATTTTAGCCCCAGGCCGGATGTTACAAAATGGGTAGCTTGACTAAAACAAAAGCAGGTGCAAAACCAAAAACATCGAATAGATACAGATGAATGCGAATATCAGAATATTATTTATTATATTCGCCACATAGCTCCCCCCAGAAGTCTAGCAAGTATTACACAGGCCTTCGTTATTGCAGAGAGGGAGAAAAAATCACATATCACAGTTACAGTGTGATACACACAAAAGATGATTGCGCGTGATAAGGAATGTCAAAGTTCGGGGGTGGAGGGTGGTCGGTCAGAAACAGTTGATGCGTTGGTATGGTTAATTTATTTATGTTATTTAATCTTCGGTGCGTTTCTTGTTTATCGCAGCGGGCTGCCCAACTCTAAACCTCTCGAGAGAAAACGAGGTAGGTTTGTTCAGTGCTGTACGATATGTAGATGGGAGTTGTCAGTCCAAGCACCATGTCCAGATAGTCTGGAAAAGAGAGAAAACAAGGTGAAGTACTCGCAGGACAGGCAATAAAGAATAACTGACCATGTCAACGTATCCGGTGAACTAACTAATTTCACAGTCGACGTTTTATAGACACTGCTACTTTGAGCGTCACTGCCTTTTGGTTTTTTCTTGTTTTTTTGTTATCCTGTCTACAGTTGATAGACTCAAAAAAGAAAAAGGTTAGCAGGCAAATAGACCATGTCCCGAACAACGTCAATGAATAGTACGTAATGTCTAAACTGATAATTATCCTCAGGCAGGTCGTGCGAGTGGACGCCACGTGGACTGAAATGAAGCCGATTGTGTAGGTTTGGCGTCGGTAGTGTTATCCGCCCAATCACCTAATTTGAAATGCTGTTGGCCTAGAGATATCCGTGGTTTGCACAAACAAGGTGGATTATTCCTCGCAGAAGTGCGCAAGTAATCTCACATGGCTTAAAACTTCTGACACGGTGTTGCAGAAACAAATGAGCGATGGTGATTGAGGGTGTCTGTTTGCCGATGAACAAACAGGAGAGACCGTGCAGCGAGGACATTAATGTCGATCGTGTTCCCTCTGCGGTACCGGCGTTAGGTAGTGCTTACGACGTTGCGGGGTCCGATGCCGGCTGAGATGTGCCGTGGCTGAGCCTGCACTCATATGGATGAGCGATAGAGGTTTTCTATGGGTCGGTCCTGAATGTTGAGAATGTTGTGGAGGAAATAACAGTAGATGCACGCTGATACGTTTAGCAAACGGTTCGTGCCAGAAACCTATGAATAAATGTTGAGATGCCTGATCTCGTGTGGGAATATTCTATCGAAGAATGTTGCTGTGGAAAGCGTTAGTGGTTCGAGCCGTGTGGACGTTTGATCCAATGTGTTTACCGTGCTTCTTATGACTATATAAGCTATACCGTTGGAAATATGTCCAATAGATGGCCAGTGAAACCAGAGCTGCCAGATTTATTGACCTGTAAATATTAAACTAGATCAGATGCTAAGTGTGCATCCCCTTGATGAGGCGCAGGTGCAGGGTTTGGTGCACAGTTTGCCTCGGCTATCGAAACGTTCGTGGTACCAACAGTCGATTTTTGACTGCGGTATTTGGCGTCTGGGTGATGTACTACGTCGAAGACCTGAAGAGCGCATTGAAGAAATTTAGTTCAGGCCACGTCGCAAAGCTGCGATTTCTGCTCTTGCAGCCTCAATGTTTGGTAGACCACCTTTTAAGGCACCCACCTTCTCGGGACCGCGCGTGCCTACTTTAGAAGGTGGAAGAGATTGTGGTACACTCAAGCAATTAAACAGTGGCTGGAAAGGCTCCATTACTTGATCGACCATTTTCGCTGTCTCGGCAAGCGTTTGTGAACAAGCAACGGAAACCATTGCTTGCGTGGCTTCCGACAATCTTTGAAGTCAGAGTTCCCGGAGAAGGGCTTCGTCCATGTGAGACTTGCCGATGAGTTGCTGCATTTACGCTAGCACAGTTGTAGGGCGTTTGTCATCTAACTTGAGGTCTTTTAGGTCTTTAGGTCTTTTAGGTCTTTTAGGCAGGTGTCGCCCAATTAACAACTTATTTTTTTAAGTCTCGTAATTGTGCTATACCGGTTGGTTCACTATAACATCGCGAAGCTGTGAAGTAACTTCGCTCGGAAGCCTGACTAGCAACTGACGGGACCTTGTTTGAACAGAAAAAATTCCGTTGTTGAAAAATTCTGCTTATGAGTAAACAAACAAAAGAGGGTCATTTTCAAGAAACTGAGGGACCGCTAGGGCATTAGTGCCAACGCGGGGGCTGTCAACGTGCTTGGATAGTACTTCGGACAAAGGGTAGTGATTGCGCGGTTCAATGACAACTGATTAAGCCGAATTGAGGAAATATATGAATGTTTATATACATACACGAACACTTAGGAAAGGACATCATCAAAATAACCTAATCAGGTCATCGGTGACGGCTGACGAAATCGTGCATCATAACAAACTAATCAGATCATCGGTGAGGGCTGACGAAATCGTTTATCAACCAAACACTAGCGTGCAAAGTTTTCCACTTGAACCAACCAGGATGTGGAGTGAAGGTGGGCGTGAGTACCGTGCTAACCCGATGAACTAATCAGAGTTCAACGGTTGTGGAACTGACCACACCGAGCCACCTAACCAAGAAGTGGTCTGAACCACTAGAGATTGTTGTTGATTGTTGTTGGCTCTAATTGGCGACTAACTGGTCATATATATTTGCATGCATTCCATTCAGTTGTTGAACTGGTAATCGGAATTACAGCCTGTTTTCTACGTAGTCATGTTCTTCCTGACCCCGCGCTGGTAGACTGGGTGAAGCCGTACAGCAAGGATCCGAGTATAGCACACAAGCCAGGACAGAACGTTTTTAACAAGAAATAGGCGCGTTCCTTCACGAACAGAGAGAGAGAGACAACTGACCACGTGTACGTCAATAAAGACAATATATATGCAAGTATGAAAATAAACGAACTCACCAAGACGCAAGAGACGACTATAGCGGAGCGTTCGAAATTTTCGGAGTCATCAATTGTTGGAACTGATCCAACAAAATAAAACTCAGTCAGTGATCACAACCGACAATCGACCGACAATGAAAAACCAAGGCTCAGTGCGTTGACCCCCGTGTATTGTCATCTACCCTGGATAATAGAGCGTACAGAAAGATACGTCAAGCCAGCGAGGCACGGAGCGAGTTGTGATTTTAGCCCCAGGCCGGATGTTACAAAATGGGTAGCTTGACTAAAACAAAAGCAGGTGCGAAACCAAAAACATCGAATAGATACAGATGAATGCGAATATCAGAATATTATTTATTATAGTCGCTGCACGCTTCTAAATAAATTTATGTCCTATGTCATCCTTCAGGTATGAATATTTACCACAAATCTCCTTTAAAAGTGAACGGGCTTTGCAGTAGCTGACTCATCTCTGAGCCAATCGTGTTGTATATTGAAATCCGTGGTCCAGCGTAAGTGTTGAGATCACTACTGCTAGATTGGTGCATACATTCAGCCTACCTCAAGAGCTACAAACAAGGTGACATAGTTGGTACGAATTTAGCCAGTCGCAGTTTCAATTTTACGGTCTATCAAATGCCTCATACATCCCAGAACACTTAGGAGCGTTCAGCTAAAGCGAACCAGCACTTATAAAAAAGTTAACTTGAAAACACCAGCATTGAACAAAACACTGTATTTGACGACAATCATTTTATTAAGATTGACGCCGTTTATTTTACAATGACACCTTTGTACCTGAAACATGGTAGAGAAATTAACTGGTAGTATACTATTAAAAAAACTAGTCAAAATAATGTGGTTTCAAACAGCTCCAAGCAGTTCAAGAATTTATTATTTATACAATGTAAAGTTTGTTATGCGTGCAGTTCGTGGACTTGGGTGGTGTGATCTTACACGGACGCTCTGTTGCTTAACACTTATCCAACTTATCAAACGTCCTTTCAAAACTAAACGAGGCTGGATTGAAGTTAAATCTAGTAAAATGTCCTTTTATGCAGGTTGGAGTGAAATACTCAGGACACGCCATCTCCAGAGTTAGTATGGGCACATGCACATTTGAATACCGTAGTCTAAATGCGCATTTTGTGATTAGAAGTCATTTAGCATTATATTATAACGGGGACAGGGAAAAAACAACGGTGCTGAAGTTTCGAGTAAGAAAATTGGGCGAGATTCGCACCGATATCAGCGGGGAAGCAGCAGGCAACCAGTGAGCATTGAGAATAGTGCTTCATGCGAGAGATACAAAAATTGTAGGAACTGCTTTAAAGCGCTTTGAGGTAGGTGAGTTCTTTAAGGACAATTTTTCTATTTACTGCCAACATTTTTGATGCCGATAACGGACTAAATTAATTTCCTTTTAAAATGATATTTTCGTACGTCTACATATTCAGTTGCTCAAATTACCAACTAAAGCAATAACATCTAGTTCACCAGCAACGAAATTTGTTTCATAACGTCTACACAGCTTAGAGAGAAAAGATAAATCTGTGCAAGTTATAACGGTGAGTTTGAAATTGCTTGCTTCCTCCAAGAAATGATATACAGAAAAATTGAAACAGAACAATTCCGAGAAGACTGACTGCTGGAAAAATTTGTATTAGTACTCAAATATTCAACCACAAGATACCTTCACCTTGCAATCAAACAACTGAGCCATAGTTGGAAGTGGGATATCATCGAAAAAATCCTCCTTACGACTTTCACTGCTCTCATGTAGTTACGGATGAGTTTATCAATTTTAAAATACTTATTGCCTTTGATTAGCTCTAACAGTCCCATAAATCCGTGGTTGAGTGATACGGATTGTTTTCCAGCTTGGTAACGCAGGAATCTGTATCAGCGTTAGTGTTTGCGATAAAAACTTAAACAGCGGCTAA
Source organism: Paragonimus westermani (assembly GCA_008508345.1). Lineage (NCBI taxonomy): Eukaryota > Metazoa > Platyhelminthes > Trematoda > Plagiorchiida > Troglotrematidae > Paragonimus > Paragonimus westermani. The sequence goes on along the minus strand of QNGE01002840.1, from coordinate 62,951 downwards.
TAGTTTTGAGGCCAGGGTGTTCTGTGCCATTTTCAACCGTTCTGAAAGAGATAGAGCAGCACCATTTTGAGACTTGAGATAAACGCACACAAGTAATCTGCGAGAACGATGTTAGTTTTCCGTTGCAAAACACGGTCTTCTGAGTAGTAAACGCGAGCTTTATTTTTCTGCGTCGATCTACTGCTGCATGTGGTCAGTCGCACGCATCAAGCAGAATTGGCGCGTAAGCCATGAAGCAATTAAAAGCAGGATACATGATAGTTAAGCAAAAACAAATCCATTTGTCTACAGAAAAATTGCTTGGATCAATATGGATTGATAACAAATCGTCTCCAGAGTTGATCACACCTTACCAGGCCGCAATACGAATGACACGAAGTGTAAGGTGGCTGAGCATTTATAAAATCCGGGAAAATGAAGACAACTAATAGTGGGTTGGCGCACGTAGGCTGAATACGTTTCTTGGGCTGATACTCTTGTGACTCACAGATTGGGTAAATGGAGATGAAAAGGATTGCAACAGATAGAGTTCAGTAGCACAAATGTCGCCATCGTTTATCTGAGGTGCCACAAAGCAAGCGCATTTTCTAAAGCAGGAGAAGAAACACCACAACCTATGTGTCCCGTAGATCGATTCAATCTCAAACTTGCAACTCCACTGCTTGTTTGTGAGATGCAGGCACCATGATGTTGAATGTAGAGGCATACGTATTGGCTATTTGTGTATTTTGTCCGATTCTTTTTACTTTTTATCTCTAAACTGAGGTTTGAATTTTCTCCTCAGAGCTTTATGACATTCGTATAAAACAGCCAACCACTTATGTTGCTATTGGTTCTGGTGACGAAAACAATATACAATTTGATGGGCCCTCTGTGGCTACACCGTCTAAGTGGTTAAAGCATTTGTACATGAAAGTTAACGTAAAAGTTTGAGCAATGAAGATCAGGTTTTAGTAACTAACAAAAAGTTGAGAGTCCACGAGATTACAGGTAATGTAATTGAAAGATGTGCGCATTCATGTAACGGCACGCTTCCAGAAATATCTGGCGAATTAACATATACTTTTGGATAGTTAGGGCTTTGCAAACCTGCTTTGGAGTGTCAATCAGTCATTTGACAAGTCCATAGACCGGTGATAGAAATACGTAGTAAAAGTTTTGTAACGTACGGCATGTTCTTCCATCAAAAACATGTTTTTAGTTTTACTGTCAGATATTGCTCTGCTTGAATCTGTGAGGATTTCTTTTACCTACTTAGTGCATTCTCTTTTCATGTGGCTCTGGAAGTACAACCTACTTAGCTTCTTCAATTGTTCAAGCAGTCTCACGAAGTTTCACGTCAGACGATAGTTTTGATTTATGAAGAACCGGTGCGATTACCATAATAAATGTCGGTAGGTTGTTGCTGCATTTAAAAATCCGTCCTCAGTTAGGGCGTCATCATCACAGTTGGGAAGACACACAGACAATAAATCGGTGGTAGTTTGATCTCCTTTGAAATTACAATTAACTGGTTCACCCTTCTAATCTCTCAGTAATCTTTTCACCCAAATGGAAAGCAGGCAGAATATAATCATCCACACTATCCAAGAACAGTGCATAAGGTCTCCTCAAACTTCAGCAAGGTGTTTCCGACAACTCCACTCTCTAATGTTTCGTCAAATGGTCTCCAGGTGGTTCGATAGGACGTGATAGTGGACGACAATTTCAGTTCATGGACGACTCACAGGGTAAACACGTTTACAGCAAATAGAGTGTGAATGAAATTGGAAGTAAACTCAAAACACTTGTGGGGGATGCAGTAGTATCAAGACACTAGAGATTTCATTGCATATCTGCGGATGTACAGAAAATTGTTACCCCCCTACTAGACGCTTTTGAAAGCAACTGCATTTACTAGCGTCTGTGTAGTAAACTCACATACCGCCTACCAGCACGAAGATAAGGACATCTAATGGGATATCAGACCAACTAGAATGCCAGCCATTCACATAAGTGTCTGACGATCATGAATTCAATTCGTCCAAATATGCAAAAATTTCTATAAAAGTCACCGGTTCAGGGTGGTACGACAGGTTCGAACTAGTGTATTGTTTAATATTATTAAATAACGGTGATAAATTGACGGCGGTCATCAACTCCGAACGGTCACAGAAACCTGTACACAAACAGTTCTGTGAAGCAATAACCAGAATAAGCGACTGAAGGCAACTGTTTCCGGATCGGCCTAGTGACGTCTGAGCAAAACCGTCAATACAACTGGATTGAGGAACACCACTTGAGGTTACATTTACCTGCTTTGTATCCCATGTGGACCAGACGTGATAAGCACGGATGCAGTGCCAATGGAAGCCTTTGTGATCCACCGAACAAATGTTATTAGCCGAAATAAACACAGAACTATGTACGTCAGGCTGTACCAGTTACGGCCATACGCAACAAACTTGAAGCAAGTATAAAAGTGTTTTTGTTAACAAGAGCACATCCCGAGAGTGGACAAATGATTGGTTGAAAACTCTAAGCAGGAAACACAGATGCGGAGTGAACACTAAGATTGTGTAACGATGGAAATCATATTTTCCTGGTCAACAGTAAAGTGTAATAATCGAAGGACTTTCTTTTGATTCGTTCTATCACAAGCTCTATGCATAGCAAATTTGCAGCCAATGTGATGTCATCTGCGCAACGTGGAACAAACTCCACACGTTCGAGTCACACTGGCCACGTGCCTTTATCTGTCGAACAGAACAGTGACGTAATTGACCACATGCGCACTTTGTACAGTTAATCATAGATTGTTCATAAGATTGTGAATAAGAATAAGTATGTTGAGAACATGTTAAAGCATAGCCTACGAACTCCATAAATTAATCTGTTGTGTAGCTAAGTAAAAACTATATTATAATTCATAAGTCCCATTATTTTCGGGGATATATTAACGCTGAAAGGTGGTCAGATATCAGACTGTCTTCAGAACACGGCTCTACAATGGTCTACAGAAACCCTCTTCACAGACAACGCATAATAGCGTTTCATTCAACAATCAGTGTGCCAGACGGTCGGATAAGATGTGTTTTGTTTGCTGTGACTGAGTAGCGTCAACAGACTGTGACTTTTTCGCTCATCTTATAAGGACGTGTTAAATTAAAACACACTATTCATGGTTCATAAACTACACTAACTGATCCACTTTACTTCATATAGATAAACCAACAAGCAAACGTAGCGTGCTGGGCTAGTGAGTCCAAAAATGCAAAACAACGGTGGTCAGAGCGGTACCAGTGCACTCTGTAGACAAAACCAGCAATGTCTACGATACTTGGTGAACGACAAGCGTGCTGCGTTCTGACTGACCTGCTCGTTGTTACAGTCCACGTCCTTACTTTATGTAGTTCGGTTGTTTAGGTATGACACGCGCTCACACATATTTTAATAGTCATCTCTTATAAACACATTCGACGCAGCAGACAATAACAGTTTTCAAGTGGCTAGCGCCGATAAACCACAATGTCACTTGTAGCAGCTTTTGTGTGGGCTCTGATTAGCGTAACTCTCTCCATTCAGGAAGCCGCTGCGGTCCAATCTCATCACAAGCCCCTTCAATTTTATATAACCAACCGTACCCATTGAATGTCCTTTCCTACGAACTCAGCCACTTACCCTGTTTAACTGTAGATATCAGTCAGCCGAATGATACGATGTTTCTTCACCGGTGAACTTGATGCGGAAATGAAGTCATATCCGCCGTTTCCTGGTTTGGAGAAGAACTATTTACGTGCCCAGATTGCTCGAATTTCCGCGACAACCACAATCTCCCCAAATAATTATTATCAGTTTGACGAGGATGAAGAAGAGAGTGCGGAGGAGGATGCATTCCGAGAATCATTCATTCAAAATCCGGAATACGAGCCAATGTCGATTTTTGATTTAACAGATTCATCTTTAGCTAACTGGGTTCATCACACTGCCTACATATTACCGCAAGGTCGGACCATCTGGTATGTTTTCACTGTTTCGGTGCATACTACTGTTAACAGCTTAAGATTTTTTCAGGTCTACCCGAAGTTTTAAAACCAGGGAACCGAACCGCGATTCCAACATGTGGTACAATTCAGGCTGGCTGTCTTATTTATGGAATGACGTATGAACTTGTAGATGTTAAACGGTATGTACATTCCGATATGCACGTAGTGGACTGCAGTGCTTCTGCGTGCACCTTCCTAGTAACAAGGCAGAATACTGGAAACGAATACAGTTAGATTATTACGGACAACGCTGATGTCTAGCTGTAAACAATGGTTTCCGCTCCAATATCTACAACTGATGAATTAACACCATGGTTGTCACGACTGTTTATGAGCATAGATTTTGCCTTGTAGTGTGAAGTCCGGAGATACCGAGTGTCAGAGTTGTCACGGAGTGAGATTTCAACAGAAGTCACTGAAAAGAACGAAACATGGGCGTCAGTGATTAAAAAGCACAGTGAGCCCAGTAGACGACGTATGTGATTATACACCAAATTTGGTCCAGCACTATGTGTTGTACAGATGATTCCTCCGGAGAACACTAAACTGAATGCTTCGTAGCTTGCACGGAAAGACGGATGATATTTACACGTGAAGCTTACTAGAATATGGAGACACCTGTTCAGAGGTTGCCTCAATATATGCATGATGGTGATGTGACTATAACGCACAGTCGCACTACCAGTCAGAAGGTTAACACACTTAAGACTATGCCGCCAGTAGAGAGAAATAACACGATGGGACATTCATCATTTCATCACCTCTGCCAATTATTCAATGTGCGACGTGAAGACACTGGTGGATTCTCTTCTACAAAAGTGATGAGGTCGGCGGATCACAAACAGGTGTGAGCCTAAGAACAAGTGATCCGAATACATATCCTGAAATATGAAAAGTGGAACGACGTGATGATATCGCGGTAATTAATTCGTAGTGAGTAAAACTTTTAAATAAACTGCAAGATCAATAAGTAGACTACATACACGCTAATTTTCTATCCTGTTACTGAAAAACCACGTCAGTTTAACGTCTTTCTGTCTTTGCTTACAATACTGACAAGATGCTGATAACCATCTGATTATCTTGAATCACGGAATGTATAGGTCAGAGGAAATCATATAGCAGATAGTAGCTCATATTAAGCGTTCTCACAGTAGAAGGTTTAGAAGTTCTACTGGTCAACGTCTAAATAGGTTTTTAGTAAACTAAAGGTCACTCCTAAAGCCCTACGCTACGCTAATCGTAAAGCGACGCAGAAAAAAACGCAATCATATCCGATTGGGTCGGTATTTTCATTATGGGCGAATCAGAGGGATAAAAGTGGAAAATGATCTAGTGAGCCGATGACCTTCTGTGTTCACAAAGATGTTTTATTCTAGACAACAATCACAACAGCCTAGAAACACAACGGAACCAACAAAGAGTAAGTGTAATAATAAGAAATATTGAAACACACACATATCACTTATGCACAGTCAACGCTCCGCAACGAACTTGGTGGATCCCAACATGGACTGTTTGACAAATTCTGCCAAGACAATCGATCTACATGGACTATACGGACTTTTCGATGGAGTCTCTATGGTACGGTAGGACGGTTAAGTGATTTATTCCGAATGTGAGTTTTCTGTGCAATCGGCTTAGCTTTGTAGTCCACCGGAGGGAAGCTTGCTGCGTTTGGACGTTTTATTCCTGTCGACCGTTTGAATCTAGGCAAAGCCCCTATTTTTGCGGTTAGGTCTGTTCCTAATGAACGAAATTGGTGATTGAACTACAAAGTTCAACAGCGTGCCCATGTACGTTGGAGCGTCCTACGGTAGGGAAGTGCCAGTAACCAACCGCAAACATTATGATTCAGTCAACTGATCGTTTCCAAAGGTGGACATTATTTAAACTTCGGATAGTGAGTGTAATTCGCGAGGAGCATTGCTTCAAAGTCCAGCACTTCACTGTCTTGCTGGAGGAAAAATGGTAGAGCCCAGCAACAAGAAAGCACTCCATTGCCAAACACTTGTGAGAGAAGCCTATTTATAAAATAATGATTAAAAACCATTCATTCTAAAACGAGGGGGCGTTGTTTTGGCAGGCAACATATTTAGTTATATGGTAACTCACCAATTTGATTTGATTTCCCGAAACAAGGTTAAACCCAAAATCAAAGTCTCAAAGTGAGAATGAGGGTGACGCTTCAGATGATGAAGAGGAGGATGAAGGTGAATTGGAAGAGCCAGATGAGCCAGAACCGGAAACTGGACCACCTTTACTGACCCCTTTATCGGAGGACGCGCAGGTTGAAGGAATCACGCCATGGACAACGCGAATAACTTCGCGCTTGGTTCCACATTACGCATATGCCGTGTTGTCCTCAAATTTGTGGCACGGTGCACATGCGATTGCCTCAGGAAGGTGAGTATCAAGCTTGTATACAGCATTTCGGGTTGATTTTTCTCGGGTTTCGAAAAAGTGCAGAGCCATCAGTACACGACTGCGAGTAAGTCATCCATTGAATTCACGAAGAAACGTATTATACAGGCTTGATAACAGGCAGAAAATTCAAAAGCTTAATGCTGAAAAACATTTAAAGAAACCCCCGTCAAGGTGTGTTTGTGTGCTAAGAAAAAGTGTTCCTATTCATGTTTCAAAAGAACTGGTAATTCAGTAGGAAAAACAGTGTATAGTTATAAACAAACCTAGACCGGATAGCTGAAACCGTGTGCTAGAGTAGCAAAAGCGTGAGGCGCTACGTGCACAAATGGGATTGTGTGAAACAGTGTGTTGTGCTCTCAAATGAGAAAAAGTTGAGACAGTCAAATATGGAATTTCAGACGTGAACTAGGAAACGTCATAGCACAGTCTAGTATTCCACGAGCTATTGAATGACTAACATCACAAACAACCTTTTAGTTTATTTCAAAGTTAAAAATGACTTCATTCATGCTCCTTATATAAATGTGTATACGCATAAGGAAGGCCTTTTGAATCGTAAAACAAGAAGTTCGTCATAGATCGATTCGGTAATTTTCAATATTTTTTAGTGAGAAACTATGCAGAAGCATTAGGGAAATGAAAACCTGACATATAAGGCCAGTCCGAAAGATGTGATTTATTCAGATTATTAAACGCAGAAGGTCTGAATCACATAAACGAAAACGTGAAATAAGTTGAGGGAGACCAGCCAAAATTTCGACTACTGCCGGGGAGATGCAAGAGAATTGCTCAGCTTTTGCAGGACAATATTTTAAAAATGTGTTGGTACCATGGTATTCATGACAGTATTGATTACGAATATTTCCTTTCACAAAGTCAAATGGAACACTTCTACTACGTGAATAAGTAGCAGTTCCATTTGTCCACGAGTTTCCTAACAGCGTAAACGTATATGTTTATTCGGAACGGCCTTGAACCTGATGAAAAGGTATTGTGGCTCATGCCGCCATTCAGCCCAACAGTGACGTGAAATACCCTTGAAGAAGAAAACTCTAACAAAGTGGATAAAAATTAACAAATTGATAAAAATGTGTAGAAAATTGATAAATGAAGTGAATCCAGGTACGCAATTGACTGCACCACACTGCCATGTCGGATGGTCTTTCTAGCCAGTGATTTGAGGGATCACGAGGACCCCGACCAGGCAAGCAACGCCTCTTCACTTTACTCAGTGAAACAGTCGAGGTTTTCATGCTTCGTGACGACATCGTTGTCTGACTAACACACGACTTTGCTCAACTGTCGATGATCTCAGTATATAATTGCCGGTGTGACGAACGCTCGGTTCACATGAGGTGTACGTGACTCAACCATTGCAACGCAATTAGCTGACCCATTGATCACGCATCCTGATCGTTCCGGAATACGTGCCGGTGAACGGCCGTGTTGCCTACGAAGTCAGTCCACTTAACATGGGCTAATTGACAAAAGAAATGGTGGTCAAGCACAGTGAGTTTGTTGACAGCTTCGTTACGAACAGGCCACTTTTCCGGAACACAGAAAATAAAGCGTTATAATCCTGCCTTCAATTACAACCAGACGTCTTTTCGACATCACAGATGAAGCAGGCTGGCAAAGGCAACTCGTGCCTTTGCAATCCTTGATGAAATCGCATCAACAACCGTATCATCTGAGGAGGTGGTGCTACTCAATTATGTGGAACTGTTTTCAGTCTCAAGAGGAATGGTTGCAATGGGAAGTGTGAGAGTGAGAACGCCCCAGTCTTGAAGAAGTCCTCTGCCTTTTACAGGTGAGAAGTGCATTCCATACAAACCAGCTCAGTCAGTCACCTTGTTGAGCAAGGTCTACATGTCTTCGACAGAGGGACTGAGTGAGACATTGTCATTTGTATTGGTCACGGCACCTTTGTTCGAAATACTCAACCTAATCTAATAAATATTTACTCGCTTGCCGCCTGCCATATAATTTGCTGCTACCGGTATAATTGCGAAATTTCCGAATATTATTGTTACGGAAGTCATACAGTTTAAAATAATATAAAACAAACTAACGAAACCACTTATCATCGAACCTGTACTATGGATCCATAGGGTGAGAGTAGTGGCTTCATTCATTTTGACATACCTAGGTGAGTTGGTCGAAAATGTTTATGCTAACGTACCGTTGTGTTTCCAACCCACTGACCTAGAATTCGATGTAGTAACATGACTTGGTGTATAAAAATGACAGAAAAGACGTATATCGCGAGATCTTAACAGTTTGCTTCACTCTCATCAGTCGCTAACGCAAAACAAGTAAATTTTATACAAACTACAAGCGTCAACAACGTAGTAACGAATCAACCACAAATGTTTGAACTTCCACACCTTAATATTGCAGTCAATTTCACGGCAAGATTGATTCTGTCGGCGGCTTCTGCGCACACAAAACTGGCCGATATTGCTTGACTAGTACTGTCTCAACAATCGCTGACACTTTCGGGTTACGATTACGTCACAATATCTGGAACGATTTGACAGGATCAGCTAGGTGATGGGTTGCTAGGGTGTGTTTGGCGATCGACAAGGCCGGGTTTGTCGAGCTTGTTGCAGTCAGCAGGTCGTTTTTCCAGAGTGGAGTACACAACCATTTAGGAAAGTGCTTCACCATAAGCTGATGCAGTTACCCATCTGTCGTGCAACGGAACCTTTATACTGTTTGGAAGACAGACTGATTGGTTGAGTGTGTGTATCACCGCTATGGAGAGCCAAACATCTAGTGCCTAAGAGAATGCGCTGTTGGACAGCTGGGAAGGTGCGCTGTAATACGGACTTCAATTTGTGACCAAAACTGTTGGCCAAATGGTCACTCTTGCACTGGATTTGCAGTAACATATTCTTTTTTCTCCGCACTGTAGTCGGCGAGCTTTGTTTTTTCTTCTTTCTTTGGATATCCACAAACCTATCAGGATAACCGTTATCCACCAGCGTTTTCTTAATAAGCTGTTCTTCCTCCAGTCGATCTGCAGTGCAAATCATCCTGATTCTATGAAATAACGTTTTAACTAGCCCTCGTTTGTAAGCAATAGGCACAGTGGCTGGAGTCGCCTGTACATGGAAAGTTGGAACACTCAGAGACATGAATAATCTTTGACAGGACATCAGTCACACGCGGTTGTGATATGCGTAATTTGGTAGTGTCTGCTTAGCTATCGATGACATGGGAACCAAAACGGTCAGTGTATTGATTTTATGATTGGAAATTATTTGGCTACCTTAGTGTTAAGGCTCCCAATCGCTATCAGGCTGTGCACTATGATAAACTTAGACACCCTCAACAAAGTATAAAGCTGCCCAAAATTTTAACATTTTCCACGATTGTGAGTCGAGAGTATTCTGTTTCGTCTAAGACAGTTGGATGTGTACAAAGTAGCAGATCTTTCCTAAACGTTGCTGAAAAGTCGCTACCTTCCGGAAGGAAATCAAATCAGACCTTGTGGCACAAAGCAAGTCTCAGGTTACTGGGTCTTCGGTGGTTATTTTACAGACAAGGTGCATTAGTAAAATGAAGAATTACAATTGGTGCCGATGCTTTGGCTTTCTTGTTGGTCGGCCTGGCTCTGCTTGTAGCTCGTCTGTTTTAACGCGTGACGCAATTAAACAAATCGTTTTACCCCGATGCCCGTTTTAACAAAATCCGATGCTAAGGCAACGTGCAATCCTGAGTGACCATCACGCTGACATGCCAGTCTGAGCGCGTTGTTGACAACGATTGGTGGTACCTTTCTGCGAATCGCCGATTGAATTCGTGTCGATTAGTTCTTCCAATCCAATCCCTTTGCATAGGTCTGGGCGCATATCTTGATAGCACATAGGAGTTCGCAATCCACAGGCGCTCCCACGTCGGTGTCTGCCTACTCTGTTGTGAAGTTCCCCTTCATGGTTCCCATATGGCAAGCAGAATCGGACTTCGGCAGCCTCACGCCGACAGTTACAACAGGTCTTAGAAAATGATATATCCATCCGATTTCAGTTGGCTTGTTCATAACTGTTGGTCTATTTACTTAGACCAGTGAACTATCCACCTGAAGTTCTGCTTCGAGATTTCCTTCCCATGAGAGACAATCCTCATTCTTGCAATCAGACTTTATTCTTCGCTCATTAGAAGATTTTCATGAAGAAAGAATGAGTTTAAAAACCAAAACGAAATTCATCAGTCAAATACAGTTCACAGTCCATTGATGTGAGTTAAACGGTTTAAATTTGGTTTACACCAGCACGACACTGGGTAACAAAGGCTAATGCAGGACCCAGCAAATCATGAAAAGGGTGAGTGGACTGACCACTCCTGAGAAGAAATCAGCTGTCGCCGACAAAGAGCTGAACCGTAAACTTGACAGGACAACGAATAAGGCCTTCTCAGACCTTGTAGAGTCTTCTTTTTCTACTGACTCATTAACCTCAACTGAGAACTCATCTACCTTTGAAGTAACTATCCGGCTGGAACCCGACAAAACAACAAGACCTGGCAGTTTATCAACGATCCTTTTTGGAGAATGTGCGGGAATTTGTGCCAACCTATAGTTGAGCTTTCCAGAAAAAGTCCTACTTTGGAGTTAACGAAAGAAAGGGGGTGAAACTTAAGCCCCGAAATCTGTTTTTTGAACCAGGCAGTCTACACTCTAAACAAAAGACTCTGTTGTAAGTGTATATAGAACGGCACTTGTAGGACGTCACCTTCACGAGTTTTGTTATGCTACAGCTCAGTTTCCTCCTCACACGTAAGTACGATCACGGTAGTATTCATCCTATGGATTGCTAATCTGTAGCCCCGCTAGTATTTCCAGTCAGAGGCCGTGAACTTCCAGCAGCCAAAATGTTTACTACACAAACACAGACCAGAGGTTAGCTGACAATAGGTAAAACAGATGGGCTCCAACAAGAGTTTGATTCAAGTTCGCTGCTCTTCCTCGGAAGGCTGAGCGTGAAAAGTCTGCCTGAGAGTAAAATCCTGCGGCTAAGTGTAAATGGTATCGAACTACTTACAGTTTGAATCACGGACTATTCACCAGCAAGTGTATATCGAGTTACTGTCATAAAAACTATAAGCTGGCAGGCTGGGCTGATCTGATTAACGTCCATCCTGTCCAGAACATAACACAGGAAGGTGATCCAGTGACGTTCAGTCAGGCTTCCGTCTTCTCGTTTTCGCCTAGTCTCGTCCAATCTGAAATGCACAATCCAAACGCAACTCAAAAACTGCAATTTCAATGGTCTTTCGAAGTACAAGTACTACAAAAAGATTGCAAGATTCATTTTTAACCTACCGCCTGAATCACAATGAAAGCGATGCAGCCTTCGCTATCCCACTGATCATTTTCGAGGAATACCCGTGAAGAACCATCATGAGACACGCACATCCCTGTTAATGTGAAACACGCACACCACAGTCTTCCTAATTTGGCTCGTAAATTCAAGTTTTACCGGACTTAATTTATATACATATACATATATGTTTATATATCTAGCCCTCGGCTGTAATTGTGAGTAATGTGGCTCGGGCTGTTGTTGATATCGACATTGGCCCGCGAAAAGACAACTTGAGAAATAAACGGAAGTGTGCCAACTTGCAAAACTTCGAAATGAAGTTCACCAAACTCCAGTCGTTCGAACTAGCTGACAACACAACAATCTACCTCTTCTTACAGATTCTTTGAAAACATTTACATTGGATGGGGGCAGAAATTCATTGGATCCAATTTCAGCCCACAGTTTACACCACCCGTGTTTGTCGAGTTTCCTTCGGGACCAGAAGTCACCGAAGTGGAAGACCCGACGCCAGAAGAAGAGGCTGCTTGGAAGGCAGCCCAAGCTGAAGCTGCTGAACGTGCAGCCGGACAGCATCAAGACGAACTGGAAGAAGAAGAGGATGACGAAGGAGACAGTGAAGCTATCGATGATGACTAAACAATTTTGTTTTGACTCGGTTCCAATTAGGCACACTAATTTTGACGACATTCTGTGCCTTTTACATTCCATACTATCTATGAATTTGAATACATTTTTCCACCAGAATAACTAAAACTATCTTCAGAGACTTAATTGACTTACAATTGCAACGATCATTCCATCTCAGCTCAAATAGGTGCGCTGATAATCCAGTGCAATGGTGTATCAAGTTGACAGCCTCGTGTGCATTCTGTGGTAAAACATACAGAAACCGGACAGCGTCACTCACGATGTGCTTCCCCATTGATCATACAACGCAGCTGTATCTGTTATTCTTACTGGTAATAGACACATTTCAAGATCAACAGTACTTGACTCTTATAAGAATGAGTGTAATAAGCTTAGTGTGCATCATCAGTATAGTCCGATGAGAACACTGCTATGTTGGATATTCAACGCAATAGCAACACGTGACACACTATCAACATATTGAATACTACAGTCGGTATCCTTGGGACTCACTGTGAGCCCTGTATCAGGAAATCGTTTGAAAATTCCTCCAGTCCCCCTAATACGTTACTCATAGCATCATTTATTAATATGTAACCGAAATGTATACATTCAGGATTGGTCCCCTGTCTGCTTGCACGATTATTCCTTATGCGTAGGGAAAAAACAGACGGTTGTCAGGAAATGGAAGAACTGCCGAGTAGAAAACTCGTCATTCAGGTAGTGACCAAAACACCAAACTCATGTAAAAAAAAACAGCACTTGTGCTTGTAGTGATGTAAATTGTACAATGCATGCTCGTTTCTTCAACCGGGTAATGAATGGTGCCAGGAACTTTCTTCTGAATAGGTTTCAATAGGGATTCCATAAATTCACATTTCTGCGCCTATTCACCTGTCCACAACATGTAGACAAAACTGAGCTAATTATCGGCGTGTAGTTCAGACACCAGTTAACTATAAGCAAACGTGATGACCAGGTAAGTCGCTAATTAAGACGTGTTGCAAAAATAGTTCTTCCAAAAAGTGAGTCCATACCACACAGCCTCCATTACGTTCGTACTCCAACTTCGTGTACTCTGAAGACAAGACTCAGGTTAACCTTCGGGGAATGAGGAGAAACAACCGCACTCTGGAATCCGCAAACGTAACATGATTGGGTTGTCTTCTTTGTGTGTCGAACGATAAGCAATAGAAAACTGATCCACTTTCGGTGGTACAGTCCCTATAGATTTTCTCTGAGAAATTTTGCTATCCCCCCAAACCTGTTTGTCACTTATGTTGCGAATCAAACGCTACCTATTTTTTGTGTAAATCCGTAAACTATTTCTGCATAGTTTAGTCCTTATCTGTGCCTCGGGTCTACTCATACTATTCGCCAATGTGTTAATAGACCAACTTTATATACCTGTCAGTTCGAACAGAATACTTGATATTCTTAATGAATCACGATTCAGCTGCCATGAATCCGCGTGTAGTGGCTAATTGCAGTTCCTTTTTATAACGAGTCTTCCATATTTCATGCGGGATTTAGTGATTATTGTAATTCATTTTCTGACACCACTTAAAACAACCTATTTCAACTTACTAATAAGTTGTCAACATTGCAAGATCCGTCGATCGGTCATCGTTCATTCATAACCGCCATCAGCTTGGCCCGAGTGTACTATAGCTTGGGTCGCCACTGACTGAACCAGTAACATGTGATAGCCGAAAACGTGCAAGATTGATCGGAAATGATAAAAATTGATAGAACAAGGTTATGTGCCATCCCGAAAAGAACAAAGACGGATGCTGAGCTCCAGTCAATATTTATTCTGGTCAAACTTAAACCTGTGTTCATACTAAACGCTGAAATGTAGTGTGGTCAACTGTTTGCTTGCTGTCATTGAAACAGTACCATTACTCGCTCGAGTGGACAGCGATAAATGTGGTATTTCGCTATCGATGGGCTGTCCCGTGGGCGCTGGTTACCACTGTCTGGATCTATCGGGTTCGTCTGCACTAATCGTCAGTCTCCGTCATGTGTTATTCACCACGTCTAAGAATCGCACAGAGTTTAGCGACTGACCCGAAGTCGCCTCCGACTAGGTTAATTATCAGCTCCACTCATTCTTACCGCATCTGATGGTTGTACTGTGGGTGGATCCTGGTTGAAGCTGAACAGCACACGGCTAACTCGGCGCGTCGTAGTCTGTTGTAAGCAGCGGGTTGTTCAAATTACACACTGACGAACAGTGTGTTGCTGCCAGTGCAAATCGCTTTTGGGATCACATCGGTGACAAAAGATGATCGCATCTTCCCTGGAGCTCACGAAGTTAGGTGTGCACCAATCCATTGGGATTGCGCACCATTGGTAGCAAAGCCACAATCCCATCGACTGGACCAAACTGATAGGCACAATCACTCTCTCATGAATTGCTGAACCCCTGCTACGCAGGTATCAGGATAAGCGCTTTACAAAAATGGTAAGGTCGATAAACGTTGCGTTTGTATAGTTTTTCTGACCTAGTCGACATTCTGCTACCTGCACCAGCTTCACAAGCCAGCATAATTCGATTAAATCAGCTGGGCATCAAAGACCATAGTCGGTTATTCATGCAACTACTGTATGGGGCGAACGTCTTAAGAAGGGTAGTAGTCAGTGATTTTGACTCAGATGGTAGACGATTGATAACGCCGTAATCACCACCATCACAACGCCCTTGAGCCTGACCGGAAGGCACAGTTGGTCGAACAGCTGTTCACCACAGCAGTGACGTGGAATATCTTGAAACAGTATTCTGCAGATGAAAGCACGCCAAAGTCACTGCCAATCTCCGCATCTCTGGAGGAAATATTTAGCGTGTACCTGTTTTGTCCGTCTCCCTCTCTCCCTTTGGCGGACAGTCACTCTATTTTTACGTGATAAGAAGACACGCTTGCGCGTACTGATTCGTTCCTTTAGTGCGGTGCAACATTGAACGAGGTAGCGTTGATGTCATTTGTTGCTTGTCTAAGTTTTGGTTGTACTTACGTCAGAAATCTGTGACGACCCATGTCTGCCGGATGCTTCTCTAATTATTACACCAGTACTACAATTACGACCTTTAAACTGATGCAAGGTACTATAGATCAACCGTCAGTAAACGAAAATAAATGACCATTGCACTTCTTACACCGTAGGTTTGGATGTAGTGCCACTCACTGTTTAAACGGATACGTGAAGTTTACTCACTATTGCCCATCTTTCCCACCATCTATAGTGTTGAACCAGTGCTGTCAATCGATCTTTAAAACGATACAACCCACCCTCTGTTCAGGTCGGTCAATTTACATCTTCATGGCAGAAAGCGGATAGAGTAAATTTGATATATAGATTTTTGGGACTCAAACGTACACCGAGTAGACGAGACCCTATTTCAAAAACTCTAGGCTTCAACTGGATTTGAACCAGCTACAGAAACAGTCAGCCAAAAATACAGCCAGCGCTCTGCCAACTGAGCTGCAAGGCCACACAGGGAGCTCAGAAATCCCACATTTAGATTCAGTTACCGCTCAATACACTGTATCATATGTGATCTATCAAAGGATCCATAGCTTAAACAGGATTTCTCAAGCATTTCAGTGTCGACTCTACCAACGGCAACCTTGCGTATTCAAATTGTATTACCGGTGAGTAGTGCGGCAGTATCAGTAGTGTTTAGGTAGCTGGGTCCCATCTAACTTCGAGATATGCTGCACTACTAACAAGTACTATAACGAATAGTTCAGACCGAGAACGTTGACAACTGAGTCAGGCAAATGTGATGATATATATTGATGTCCTACACTAAACTGCCGAAACACTGTACATTCAAGTGACCGGTTAACATACGGACAGTGTATCAGCCTGAAGACATCATGGCCTGTGAGACAAACTTTTGTCCCCGATAGGCTGGATACATCCGTGCTGTTCGAACAAAATTTGTTCCGCAGCCTTCTAGCAGCGTTTACTCGCCACCTACGAAAAATAATCGTAGTCAACTCGTTAGTAGTTAAAATATGGTCGGAAGATGGGTTGGTCCTATCTTCGCACATTGTACCTACTCACAACTGATACAGATTTTCCTTTTTACACACTTCTGGTTAATCAAACCAAACCAGCGATATTGTAGAAAAAACGTTCGTGTCAGCAAGATCCAGAAACAACAACAATCACTCTTCTCACAAATGTAAAAATATAGTTGACAAGATGTGTTCTAATGAAACGCGGTTTACTGCACCGATGTTCATGCTGGTCACAAAAAAGTACGAGATTAGTTTGATGGCAGATCAAAACGCAAATTGTTCGGTCTCAACAGACGTGTAATCAAAAGGTTGTTGTGAGTATTGCTGAAGTTTCTTTCTCAATAATTCCCAAATTTACTCTAACTTATAGGTTGGAAGAAATGTTTCATACGAAGAAAAAGATATGTGGGCTAAAGTAAACGCTAGAAGTGTTGGTGCATCCGCAGGTGAGTGATATAATGACCAATCAGCACTACAGCTTCCACTTGTTAACCATCTGCCAATAACCCAGAACTTAAATGTTACTCACGGCACATGATTCGCGTGGAATTGCACAGTGTTATCAACGCTTAAAACACACTAATAGATGTGTGTTAACTATCAGTCACCGTTTCGGTGGAGGTTGTCGCCTGCTGTGAACGTTAGGGATTAGTTTTTGTCACATCGTGTTTTCCCAAAACCCAGCTAACCCGGTCGGTCACGTGTTGTCAAATACTAGGGATTTTGCATGTATACTTTAACCTAGGTCACTTGATTGGACAGTAGATTCAGATTTTTGTTTGGGCTGGAGATCCAGCTAGGTGGGAAATCGAACTTTGTGTCGTCAAACTGCTTATAGACAAACCTGTACAGTTTGTTTCAGGTTAGAGTCGGCAAAACTCTCGGTCCTACTCTACTAGCAGCGGTTTTCTAGTTAACAGGCACCCACAGATCCTTTCACCAATAACGCTGCGCAACATGATTTAACAGTAAATGTGACTTGTCTAAAAGATATTTACACCATGCATAACAAAAAACGAAACGGATACAGATTGCACAGGATTCTTCTAGTGGTTAACCGTGTTCGAATTGTGAACTCCAATGTCGCAACCTAGAGAAGGCATACTTCTAAGAGATAACAATGTATGACCCCTATCTGTCAAGTAATTATCAGGGGAAACACTTACGGGATCACACGGAAAAGGGTGTAGACGGCTGTGAACAAGTCTCCGAGTTCATTCTATACAAAGGAGAATTATAACTCGACACAATACGATAATGGAGTCAAACGTAATCAATCCAATCGAGAAACAATGAAACACAAGAGAATACGATGAACTTGTGAAATGTGTGCATCCGGACTGATAGCAATCCAAGATAGAAACAAATTTACTTTTGCGGACTTCAATGTGCTAAAAAGTTGTATTCTCTATAACTTGTAGTAAAATCTCGTATCTCGACGCACGCAGTGTGCTGCAGATGGTTATACTCATGAGTGGCAGATCTGTAGAATGTGACACCACGGTCAAACGTGGTGGTATCGCTTCTAACCCCTTATCGCTCACATGGAAGGCAGCAGCCACAGTGGACGTAGTTCTACGTTGCACTCAAAGGTTCGTACCCAAGCACTCGCACACAGTTAGCACTTGGACATAAAAACTTCCGGATCAACAAAACACTCAAACTTGACCACGATGGAATGGCTCCAGAACGTTGAGGGTGCAGGCACACATTGATGAAATGTGTAGTTGGAAACACAGCGGTAGGTTGCATTCGGTTATTTACGCGGTTTGTGACAGCAACAAAACAGGACACTTGTTTTTATTCAAGACCATTGTGCACAACGACCACAAACGTAATTAGAACAGTTGGGCATACACAATAACTCGTGCACAATCTGTATGCCTCTGACGACTTTCAGTTGCACATTATGCTCAGTGGAAACAGATGACCACAAAAACGGCGTCCGATATGTTGGCGTCCGCTTCAACCAGCTGGTAATTCGTGTGGTCAATCGATGGAGACTCGGCCGCGAATTATCAAGCGTTCACACGGCCGGCTGGCGTGGTCAACCCAAAAGCTGGCACATACAAGTTTGAAGCTACCTGTGGTATAGAAACGGATCATTCCGATAAGTGTTAGTGGCACATTCAGTGAATTTGCCGTGCACAATAAGCCTATCCAGGAGACAGATGAGGCAATGTGAGTGAGCAATAGGAGGATAAATTTAACTGCTCACTGAGATAAGCCAACGGTGAATTAAAGACAACTGATGCAAATTGGACTTTACCGAATTACAATATTTAAAAGATATCCAACGTCAAACATCTAAAAGATTTGACGAATGCGGATCCCCGTTTTCTATGCTTTGGATCCGCGAAATTCAGTTGAAAAGATGGACGAGATAATGATGGTAAAATACCGCGACGAGTATGAGCCACGGTGGTCTGTCGCCTTTTCTTCACCCTTGTGGATATCGAAGGTTTTGTTTCGGTTTCCCGTCCAGTTAAATTTACTTGCTTCCCTAACACTGTAAAATGCGCGAATATGTGCTACCACATTAAGTCACTGGTTACTCTATTTTTTCGGTATCCTTCTCTACAGTTCAGACCTCACTGTTTGCGATCCTATTTTTTCAGAGGTGAAGAGTTCGCTTTACTAGTAGTCTACCATCTGGCTAACCGGCACTGGCTGAATGGACTACAAGAGCCCCCATTCGTATGCTTCCCGATTTTATTCCACCGATTAAGTGAGTGGAACCACAAGTGGTTCAGGGCAGACCATCCTTAATGATGCCTATCACAGGTGTCTTTTGGCTCCGGTCGCTGTGGTGAGTTAATCCAGAATTGGACAGCACTGATCGTGTACAGAATGTTCTACTAGCAATCCAATGTCCACCAGGTCTGTCTGAATGCATTAGTGATTAACAACTGAAAATTCCTTGATTTGGAGAGCAAAATGAACTCTGTGCACTTTGAATTTCCGGCGGTTTCTTCAGAGCTCGAAGAGAGATGTGGAAATCGAAAGTAGATGACCACTGACGACACCAAATGAAATATTCATCTCCAAAACATATGCATCAAATTAACTCAGCAAGATTCTTGCACGCATCTCCCAGCACAGCTAGACGGACTTATGAAGCCAAGCTGCCTGTGCTATACATCTTCCCCTTACTTTAAAAGGAGGTACGTTGAGGGATTTATTGAAATCGTGAGACTGTTTCCTGTTCGAGAACAGAATGAACCAACTGAAGCAGGAGAGGTTGTAAGAGCTACTTAATCAACGAAACTGTAGTCTGAGTTTTTCCGCCTCACAGTTGCCCGATAACCTGCTGTCTCTCTGCCAGATTTGATAAAGACAAGTAATACATACCCTACTGTGGAGAGTTATTCATGGTCACCCAGCCCATTCAGCAGGCTGTCAAAGTGTTTGCACCAGACCTTTACGACGTCTTTCGGATGCGCACGAAATGACCGTCAGCTAACGCTTCAGTACATTGGGTGAACGAATGAGAAAGCGTAGAAAGCGAATCGTAGAACTTGTGTTGTGAGAGGCCCTTACAGGCTTGTATCAACTCGCTTCGATTATGCCACAAGCCGTTTAGGATTTTGTGAGACCGTTTGATTAGTTTTACGGAATTTCCACTTGTCCTCATTGTTTGGGTCCACCAGTTAGGGAACAAGCAATTCCTCCCCCCATCAGGCTAGAGATAATCGCATCGTTACCGTCGAACAGATTTGGGGCTTTCTGGCGCTGGATCCCGATTGACTCGATAGCGGTTATCACAGTGCTACTTGGGCTGTTGTCACAAACATCCAGAGTTATTATATGCAAGAGTGTCATTGAAACGAACGGCAACTACACGCCAAAAAAACGCCCTTTTGAGTTCTTTAATCGCATGTCATACAGTTTCCGCCTACAATAATAGAGTTTACAAACATGAATGAAAAAATTGGTCAGAACTATTCTATGGTTCATGCTACGCTCATTTCCGCGTACCACATGCGTGATAAGCACCCCACGAATATCGCGCTGTTTACAACCGCATAATCAAGCAAACGATGACAGTAGCCTCGTGGGTGAATCCTCATTGTTATATCGACCACTTCTAGCTGAAGTTGTGTTTGTTACAATCGGGTCTTACGAAGTATGTGGAGCAGCAGAAGGTCCCAAATGTCGTTGGGTCCGAGGAGACTTGGTGGACTGCTGAACTGCGTTCAAAATCTGCATGGAAAACGCATAGAGGATACGGAAAATCGTTCATCTTTGTTGGGCGGATTGTGGTGCACAGCGGATCACAGAAATTTTTTTTGTGTAATCCAAGTGACATTTGGACAGACTATGAACACTAGGTCACACTTGCCTCGATTGAACTATAGGCGCATGGACGCAAATTGCTGTCGCGTGGTTCGTCTGACAGTAATGAATCGATGCCATCCGTCACTGAGAAACAGATCACGTACCACCTGGCAACTTCTGGAGGATAACGAATCAGGAAGACGTAAACAGCACCCGCTTCGCAGAACTTATCTCGGCTTGTAAGCCTTTTCTTGTCCAAAGCTGCGAAATCAATGCCGCAGCGGTTCGGGCTTGTTGCGACCACTGTGATGCGGCGTCCCGGCCGTCTGGTGATGCGTCGAACCGACAGCATGGATAAACTTGAATTCCCGACAAAAAGGCCCTGTGACTACCCGTTCTATTGTGGTTTGAGGGACTCAAGATACAGCCTCTGATTTGACTCGCTAGAAAAAAGGAAGCAGGGTTCGCTTGGGGAGTCCCTAGAAATCTCTGGCCGAACAGTGCAGCCTGCGACAGTATATAGGGTTTTATTGGGGATCTCACCAGAAACCAGCTAATCAAAGGTCTGATTCATTTGGCACTCAACAAATAACACAGCCCGAGGCATGGTGCGTATGACATTAACGCCTCATTCCGATTGTTGCCTGGCAAAGTAAACTTATTCAACGTCACATCAATCTTTTCCTGACAGCCAAGATTTTTCGGCCGTATCCAATGTTATGTCAGGATTTACGGTCAACCTTAGGATTAACAGACCTGAACCCCTCTCTCCAAATGAGTAAGACAGCAGTGTTGTGGCTGAAAACATAGCTTGGCCGTGTGCGCAAAGCACAATGCCTTATTACCTAAACATTTTTACGAAGTCAACAGGGCGGCAGACAACAACTCTATGAGCACAAATGGTTTTTGCCTGGCTGATCCCCCTTCGGCCTATCTGACATGGTCAAACCTGGAAGGACCGAATTTCCGGTCGGCGCAGCCCTGCGGATCCACGTGGAATACACGTTCTACCATCACGCTAAGGTGGTGGTGAAGACACTGTTGACGACATCCGTTTCCAGAATAACTTTTCACAGTGATCAAAGCCTGAGTATGACACATAGTGACCGACGGAATCCTAAAAATGAGCTTGTCGCAAACCGATCGTCTGTCACTGTTAGAAGCTCTGGATTTAAAGAATACTTTCTCACTGAAGTTAAAAGAACAGCCATGATCGGGGATTAAACGAGATGCCTCGAGATTACCATTCTGTGACCAGAACGTTAAGTTAACAAGGTGAACCAAAGTGTTAATGGTGATAAGTGAAATCATAGACCGATGTGATGAAGTTGAGGACAATTTACCTATGGCTTGGTGTGCGAGGGTACGTTCAATAGGAACCGTGGGTCTGACAATGAAAAAAGAACAGGTATTTTTCCTCGGACACAATGAATAACGGGACACATGGCCCACGACCATCGCACACATAACAGCCAGTCTCCCATGCAAACGAGTATCTTTTAAGTGTATGTGCTGGATTTGTTAATAACTATATGGCCTACGAACCAGTAGCCGATTTGGGGCTCAAGGGGCCACATCGCAAAAAAACGCGATCATCCAAGCACCATAGTCGATTCACACCTCTCTGAATATCAGGCGGGCATACCTATGAAGGGTTGACATAGCCTGACCGATGAGAAGAAGCGGGGCAGATAGACGGATTCTGGGCTGTAATGGCTATAAAAATGCAATGAACAACTAGACGAATGAACTCAGTTTGTTACCAAACCAAGCGACAGCATGGCAAACGAACACAGCCACTGACGAAGATAGACGTCTGCTAAGCGCGAACACGACTAAGCCAACTGATGGACATTTTTACGTAGCATTGTGAAGCAGGAAAATCCTACCCAGAGACGCAAACCATCACTGGAGACTCAAAGTCCATTCAGCTTAAACAAGGAACCTTTAACGATTCTCGGTGTCTTCAGTTCCCACAACGGATGATGCTAAGCAGAACTTCACTCCTTCTATCAAACAGTGATAGAAAAGAAGAACAACGTATCGCAGTTCAGCACATACGGATATAGTTTACCACAAATCTGGAAAGATGTAGGAGAAAACAGGACTGGTATAGAAAAAGCGCAGCATAAGTACAATGAAACTCTTGAATAAGTGAAGGGCGCAGAAAATAATTTGCTGACGTGGGGCCCGCATGATGGTTCCATTGCTGAAAGGATCCAATTAAGAAGGAAGATGTAAGGGTAACAACACCATTTGTTTCTTAGCAAAATGCAACTTTATCACGAGCATTTTTGATCAACAACGCTCAAAACCTAATCGAAATGTCATGGAAAATGTCCAAAGCCTACTCGAAATGGTGCACTAGAAAGGCAATCGACGGCTCCTTTGAGCTTTAACGAAAACATGGGGACAAGCCTTAATACAGCGAACATGTAAGTAAGCCACGATCCGTAGTTCACACACAACACTCCCAACGGTGGACATTCTTGGAGAATGAGGGAAGCGTTTGCTTCGTGAAAGTGTGGCCAAAAGAGATAAACCGGAGACAAATTAGTGGATTAAAACGCTCACTGCTCACAAATTTTTACGTAGTACAGAATGTACTTCTAAGTGGATACATCTGGAAAGACAGCTGAGAGGTTTAGTTTTGAATTGCGTGACTCAAGAGTGAAAGGAAAACTCATCATGTGATAGAATATATGGGAGGAGTAACAAATCCGATACTGCGATATATCTCAAAACACCTTTGCGTAGTTAACAAAGCTCAGACAACGTGTGAAATACAGTATCGTTTAGACACACTGCGTACCGCGCGCACTACCAGTATTAAATTATAACATCTAAAGCTGAACAGTGTGATGTTCCCAAACCGAACGCATGCACTGTAGTATGAAACCTCCATGTGCTCGGGGGACAGTTGAGGCAACTGCGCATCACCAGATAACAGGATCATCAGCCAGTCAGTCAGACAAGCCAGTCGACGGTACACCGCTGGACCGTGATGGACTGAAAGGTTGAATTCGATATGTCCAGTCTCACCGTTTTTTCAGTATGATGAGAATGACCGTTCAAGAACGCCAGAGACAGGGAAAGGAAAACTCACAAGATAAGCGATCAGATGCGTAGATTGAGGAGACCTGGGGACTGGGATCGGTATCAGGAAGTCGCGTTACACCGGGCGGTCCGAAAGATGCAACTAGACTCGGCATTCGACAACAGTGGTCTTCCCCAGTTAGCAACCACCAAGTAGAACAATTGCATAGGTAACACGACAGTCCATCGGTGCGTATTTAGGAAATCTGCGGTTTCGCGACCCATAACCAAAACATTGAAAATGGGGTGCTCGCTCACTGGGCCACGTACTCCGTATATCATAGAATCGTCTCCTGCAGGGCGCCTTGTTCCCTGTGGTTGCTGATGGCTGGAAGAACCCACAAGGTAGTCAGGCGTTGATGTGGTTATGGGAAGCCTTGGTCATTCTGCTGAGCAGTGTCGGTAGACATCGGTTACGTGTTTGAGTAGTTCGTGACTATCCATACCGCCGGCAGGAAACACTTTCTGACATGGTAGTGTGTGACAGTCAATGGCGGGCCTATGTCAGCAAAGTTGTTTACCCTTTTTTTTCATGGTGCGATTATTTTTACACTTTCAAACCTAAGCAAAACAGTCGGATACAGTCTAGTCACACAGCCCTCGATAGATTGCACAATGGATGGGTATTTTCATTCATTGTCATATAAGCACAGACCAGCGACAGTTAAACATAGGTCTGAGCACTTCATTCTATTGAAGTTTACAGGACAGCCTGAGGTCCTCAGTCCGCGAGCTCCAGCGCCGATCGGTATCAAGCATACCAGAAATGGAGCAGCAGCAAACTGCTTGCACATTAACCACAACCAAAATGACCGCGCTGCATATGATAAGTCGTATTGAATTTTTACGACCTCTGTAGCACGGCCCTCTGCTACCGGTCACAGAACACAGGTCTCATCAACTAAAATAGTCGATCAAAACGCACACGAATTTTTCAATCCTTCTATCTAGAATGTATGAACCAATGAACAAAATTTAACGTGGAGTTAGCGAATTTAATAAAATGGGCAACCAGGTGAGTTCCTCATCGGACGCAGCGGGTCGTCGGGGTGACAGTCGTTCTACCGAGTGACATACCGGCTTAAATAATCCAGCGCACTGTTACACTTAGATGCACGTTATGCGCACACTATACAAGACACCGAAAACGGGCTATAAAATACGGTTAGTACAAGAAGTCCTCCTAATGAGCGAGGAGTGGAAAATGAGAACAAGCGACAAACAACATCACCTGAGTGAAAGTCCTCCTGTATTGTGGATTGAAATGCCGGCTCGATAACGCAAGTGTATGGCCAACGGCATGCATATCCGAACCGGACAATAAGCACAAATTTTATTAAATCACATCTTGCTATAATTTTGTGCATAACGCAGTTCGGTTGGCATGAAGGATAGTTTCAGATATGTTAAAAATGCACGCAGTAGCACACACAATTGTACATTATCTGAAAGGTTAACAAATCAATTTTCTGACCGGCTTGCATTCTAGCTACGGCTCATCGGTCACAATCAAAATAGCCTACCCAAAGGGGCCACTCGGAAACAGGTTTCCTATCCGGATCGGATCAGAGCATAGCCGCCAACACATGCTGTAACTACAGCCCCGCTAGCTGGCACGGAGTGTGCGCACCATTCAGGTTGGATCACCCGGCCCCAACACTTTGAGGTTTTGGACACCATGAGATGGGATCGATGGCACCCGGCTTTTGACAAACTTCACAGTAAACGCCTAAGCGTTCGAAACACAAAGCAGAGCTGCGAAACAGCAAGTACCAGTGAATGTAAACGGATAAAGTAGACATGCCATTTCTCTGATGGAGCACGCTACCACGATGATTTTGTCAACAAATGCAAGATAATAGAAAGCCGCATTCATTTTGACAAATAAATGAGATATTTAGTGAAACCCAACGATCATCCTAAAGAACCTGAGACACGACGTACTGTGACTTTAGGTTCATTGCACCACGTATGCACTGTGACGTAATGTCATATGGTCATGTTATCAAAACCTTAAGTGACGTATGATTTTTCCCGGTCTTGTGCTCTTGTTCCTATATCGTGTCGATTCACGTCCATTCAACTTTTTATCTGACAATCCTAATAACAGTGCAGCGATGAAGACAACTTACTACGTCATCTCGCTCAAAAATGACTGTTAAACTCGGCTGCTTCCCTAGACAGCTACTCAGTCCTGAACGGTAACACATACAGCATGTGACGACCGTTTAGCTTGGGTAGACACAAGACATTTTCACCATAAGGATTTTAGCTGAGTGATTACGATCTAGGACAACATGTCGACACGTGTGTGCTAATCGAAATGGGTTCAGTTATAGACGTGACATGCGTCATTCAAGTTGTTTTCGTCCAATAAATTACCTCTCCAGGACTGTACAGGTTGTAAGTTCAAATACTTCTGATTCGAGTATACAAATGATACTTTCACTTCACCGAAGACGTACCGGAACTACTGGCTCTCAGACGATCAGTGTCTTCCGTGTTCTGAGCCTGTAACTGGAATCCGTATCAATGGAGATAATGTGAATACCTGTACACTATCCTGCTCTTTAGATAATATTCTGTCAACTGATCCCTCCGTGGGCTGCGAGCTCATTTGGCGAGAGCTAGCGCTGCTTTCGGACGTCACGAAAGACGCGTCCGGAAAACCGCAGCCTGAAGATGAAAATAAAGCTGTCTGCCGCTCCGTGGTGGTGCGTACGCTGTTGTGCGGCAATGAAACTTCCGTAGTGTATCAACTGAATGTACGGTACTTGAGCAGCTCCCATCTGCGGCGTCTGAAACTCATGTTGGGTGGTTGGTGATAGACCTGTGGTTATGTCCGATTATAATTTGTTCAGTTCAGTTTGCCAGGGAGTAGGTGCATGCAAATTGGTCTGGAAAAGTTATTATGCCGGAATCTGGACTGGAACTGAGAGAACCAGATGTTGATAATCTCACAAGTTAACAGATTATTGAACTAGGTTTCATTTATGTCATCTGCGATGAAGGTGCGGAAGAACGCACTAGCCAGTTTAATGCAAAGCAGTTGGGTACGTGATAGGAGGCTGATGAAAAAGTTTATTGTAACGGGTGGTATTCATAACCAACAACCATCGCCAATATTGTCCTCTGAATCGCAATCCACCAGTGTGGTGTAGTCCCAGTATAATTTGCCCAGTCCAAGTTGCTTAAGGCATTTTTCAGGATAAAGTAGTTTTTTAGTGAAGAAAGCAAATCAACCACAGTTTGAACGCAAGATTCATGTCGACCTCGATGATGCAGCAAGTTGTATCTGCCATGGCACCAACTTATGGTTAGAATTGAAGGAAAATGACACACTAACATGAAACAGATTTGGCTCAACAACAAGATCACGTGCTAGCTAGCGTGGTTGTAGTTACAGCGGCGTGTTGGACTATGTTCTAATTCGACCCGGATAGGAAGCCTGTTTCTGAGTTGGACCTTTTGCCATTCAATTGAAATCCCTGTGAAGGGGTTTGAACTTCGGATTTTGTTTCCGGATACATAACTGACTTTATCAGTAGATAGCAAATCTTTCCACTTTCCACTAGACGATCACATTAACACTGACCATGTTGTCATACCAGCACAATTAGGATGCAATCATTATTCAGTCAGAAGATGTACGTTAATCAACAGCAGATGAATACTTTGCATGCCACATTACTGTAAGTGCTGGGATGTGTCCAACTTGGCAGATCAACACGTTCACTTTGATGGGTTTAGTAACCTAGGAAAGATCCAACTATGAGCAATCTGAACGTTCGCTGAATACGAAACAGCGAAACAAGCAGCTTGTCAAGACGCGGTGAGCACTTTATCAACTAACTTACGAAATCAAGCCAGGAGATCCGGAATTCCAAATTTCGACTCAATTACCTCTACAGTGACATTTGCAGTTCAGCATGGAAGCCGATCCTATGGGACATCTGGTAGATTCCATGCAGAACGGAATTTTCGGTGTCGGGCTTTTCGTAAATTACTAGGCGGTACAAACAGCAAGAACAGTCTCTCGCTTTCTACACTACAATTAAGCAGTACAATCAAACATCCTTCCTATCAGGTTTTTGCGGAAGAGTACTCTCCCCCATCTGCGCATAGCTCATTCTTAGCGCAATAAAGCGAAAAGAGCGAATCTTTCGCCCCAGTAAAAAGGATATTGCGATTACACATCTATTCAGCGCGAAACGGTAAACGTTGTTTCACTGTAAAAAAAATTGGCAGCCACGCGTTACTCCCAAATAAGAAAGTCTTTGGCAGCTCCGTTGCGTTCACAAACAACAGCTCACACGAACCGCTACTAACTCTTGCATACTGATGCCACTGGCACAGATTTACAACCAACTATGGGTAAACGGTTTGAGAGGAGTACAGCACCCTTTCAAAACTACATACGCTTAGTTCTTATTGGCTCTATGACATATTGTTTCTGTACTAGTAGCGAAATAAGTGACTTTCCAATCGGTGAACACGCTAAGCTCTCACTTGAACTTCGTTGTACGAAGCAGTAGATCATTGGTTTCAGCGTCAGGCGCCTCAGTTAACAATCGGACATTGTTAGGTGGGTCGAAATCTTACTTTGTCAACGCGAATGAAAAGTGTGGGTAGACGCGCATCACCGTTATGTCCGAGCTGTGACACCCATGTATCTTCCCACACCGACAAGCACAGTCTGGTCTACGTCTGATAAGCAGTTTAGGGGCTTCGAAGGTAGATAATTTACTAAATACGAGTGCCCACGGGAGTAAGCTAAACGTCCGTTGTAGTGGGTGTAGCCATGCCCTCCATCAAGCAACAACACAAGAACTGAAAAATTGTCAGTCGTAAAGGAATGACCACCATCAACAGGAACCAGTGCGGTCAGCATGTTAAAATAATCCAGAACATGATAAGGTCATAGTTGACCACCCAAAACAGTGGTTAACCCTATTTCACTAGCTTTCTTAATTCGGCGAAGCGATCAGTTATCAGATTGGTTAAACTTGTCACACGGATCGATTGGCTGGAGGTAATAATCTATGAAATGTTCCGACAGAAACTGAGTGAACTTCGGGCACTCATCACAGATCTAAACGGATCCTGGAGTGATGAAATTGGCATGGAGTTTTCGAGAAAATCTAACCACAAGGTAAACGAAAAGAAATATCACTTATGACTTAAT
This sequence comes from Paragonimus westermani, assembly GCA_008508345.1. Classification (NCBI taxonomy): domain Eukaryota; kingdom Metazoa; phylum Platyhelminthes; class Trematoda; order Plagiorchiida; family Troglotrematidae; genus Paragonimus; species Paragonimus westermani. Next base: position 33,955 of record QNGE01002840.1, on the reverse strand, counting down.
TTTCAAGATGAAATATGCTCAATCATTCAGTTGAAAGAAGAGTCCAACTAATTCCGGTCAGCCGAGAAGCGCCCGAAAGTAAAAACTAAGGTTCCAAATTTTGCAACCCCGTGGTGTTCACTCTTATGTGATTATACACAAGGCGGTACGCACAGTGGAGACTGTCTAGTTGTGCAAACTCAGGCAAAATCAATCGCGGTAACCGGGGTTTTAACGTGATACCATGTAAGGGATCATAAATGACTTATTATCATCGAGAAGCAGGGAGCTCTGCGCAACACCACTCATTATGGAATCAAGAAAGCGTACTCCAAAAAATTACATAACTTCCGCAAACTGGATTAAATCGTATAACGTGGTAAAGTAAAAGAACGGAAAAAGAAAACTCACACTAGTAGGCACCAAAAACGTGGTCGTTCATCCATAGTCGCCGATGTGAAAGTTCACGGTCCTTGTCAACGCAGCATCCAGTTCACTGTCGCTATTTAAATTCGAAGAAGGCAAAGCTGTGTTCAAACTGCTTACGTAGCAAATGTGATTATGTTCTGAAGGTTTATCCTCCAGTGCAGGCAGGGAAGCCCCGGAGGGAAGCGCAACAGAGCAGCCTCTACCATTCAATTCCTCGAGAAGTACTGTCGGACTGAGGCGAAAGGGGCTGTGAAGATACGAATCTAGCTGGTTGGATGCAGCAAGGATTAGACCGACGAAGAACATGGAAGGATGGGCCGGGCGACTGGTATACTCCGGGTGGAACTGTGTTGCCACAAAATAAGGATGACGAACGGGACCGGTGTGTACAGCAGTTGGTCGGATTTTATTTGAGTCCGACGTCATCGAGTTCGGAAAATGGTCGTTTTGCATCGCATCAGTTGACAAAGGACGCATGAGCTCTATCACTTCCATGCGATCGCCAACTTCGGCGTCTCGGCCGACAATAATCAGGCCTGCAGCCTCCAGTTCATCCACAACCGTTGGATTTACTTCATAGCGATGACGGTGTCGGGCGTCAAAGAATGGCGCATTAATCAAACGATGCACAATGCTGGAGGTTGGAGAGGGTTGTACTACAGGTCCATCGCCGCACCCCGTCACAAGCGGTGTGGAATGGCCGTAGGTTTGATTAACATACGTGGCAGCCGTATCTGACAAGTAGAAAGCGGTCCTTCGACGCCCGAGACGCATCGTGCCACCCATTTGACCAGGATTATACTCAGGCATATCGATAACCACAGGATGTTTACAGCCGGGGTCGAATTCAGTGGTGTTCGCATCCTATAGTGAAATAATGAGGGATAGGCTTACAAGTAGTTGTAGTGACATAGGAACAAAAGCTCGAAAACTTCGTTTAGATAAGAAAAAATTTCTGACTACTCTAACGCACAGTAACTTGTATGAAGCAACATACGGAAGAGGATTCGATAACGCGTACATTAACTGCGATTGATTATATAGTGCAGCGATTCACTTTTCATACATGTTAGTCAGTAATATGAAACCGGTGGGAGATGTGAGACGAACACCACTTAACTGATAGCAGTTGTTGCATTCCCACACACTTTCCACTCCTTTCCTCTAGAGAGGAATCACTATTAGAATTATCTACTAAATTGGATTCACAGAAATTAATGAGAAATTGTAGGGGTTCGAATGACCTCACCCGAAACTGACAGGTCTTTATTCGGTTAATCAAACCACCGTGATAAACTCACCACTACGTCTTTAATATACTTGTCCGTACTTGTTCCCTAATTTACTTGCTGAACCTGTCATGTACGCATTCAGGTCAGTTATCTCCTTCATATTTTGTACCTAATACGCCAAGTGCCCCGACAGTGATAATGTTTTGACATACATTTCGTAGGCCAATGTAACCGATAGAAGCAGTTGCTTATTCGACCACTGCCCGATACACCGCTTGAAAAGCACTGCCCGACACAGCGTCTGACATGGAACGGCCAGCGGTTCCAACTCTGTCAGTAGCGTTAGTGTCGGTGCCACTGACAAATTACATTCTTCATTGTTTGATATGTCCCATGACCACAAACTCTACCGCAACAATCACTTCCACACGATGCATCGAGAGGAATGACTAGTCAATGTTGCCTAACATGCTGTACAATATATCTTGGCTTTGATGTCCCCACAGGGGCCAAAAATACGTAATCCTGCGATGAGAACTTCAATTCCAACTTTTGTACACCTTTCCCCAGCAAACGGATTACAAGCCAAGAACTACTCCCACACCGACCCATCCGTCCGTCATACCACGCAGGCTCCCACTGTCTCGATTGGTTATTCACAACAGTCAAAAGAATTCACACTGTACAATCCGGATTTTGAAAAGTTCTAACATATCATACATTCGGTACACTGCTATCTACTTGTCACCTACGTATTCACTTCCTGATTACAAGTAATTTTTATGCCAATCAAGTCAATAATGCGAACAACTGTTTTCGGTGGCTCTTATCAGGCCTTTACAATTACCTAGGATATGCACCAGTTATACTTGGCAAATGTAGCAAGTCAAATAGGTCATTGAAAAATACAAAGGTGGTACGGATCAGTCTACTGAAAAAGGATGGGAGTGTTGATGAATGCGTGTCCATGTGCCCACCATCGTCGGTGTCGGTGTTGGGCGGTTCATTGTAATATGATCAGACTCTGCCATCTTAAGGACTTAACAGATTTGTTACAATTACTACGTAAAACTCGCACATACTTTACGTAACTGTAAAAGTCTGCAGAGAACCCCTGGAAATAGCTGTTTATGTAATTGACTTCTTTATGAATCCTACAGAAATATGAATTAAGCTCTTCAAGTGGTATTTTGATGACTGATGAGATACGACGACTGCGAACAATCGGGAGTGAGGTTCAACGCATATTAAACAAACCTCTTACGACTTACCTGATATAAGGCGGCAGGTTTCTGGATACTAAACAGTTTATCAAAATAGAACAAGGAAGAGAAGACGCCCAGATTGGTATAACCGAGCAAGAAGGGACAAACAAATTCGGATAACGATTAACAAATTGGTCTGCAAATTCTGCATAGACCTCTGTATGCTGTCATTTAATGCATGATCTTTCCAAAAGTGATCCCTCCAAAAATAATTCTCTGAGCGAAGATACGTAACTGGAGACCCCAGAGATGACTGACAAGTACGGAACGGACTATCATGAGGGTATTCAGTGATTTAAATCAACAACCCCAATAAGCACCAACTGTCGATGTGAAGGGATCAAGAAATACGTTTTTGGCGTATACTAGCAATCCGTTAGTGGTGCTGGTGAAAAACAGTGCGACAGTGTACGGTTCCGACAGTTGGACAAAACGTTCTCCCACCTAGATCTGGACGTCCTGGCAGTATCCCGGCCAACACAACAATGAACACTCACAAAAGCAGCAATTTGACACTGCATCGGCTTCTCGCTGTTTATACAGAGTCGTCCTATCTGATGTCTACGGCAGGATGGATAGGTGAAAATATGCCATTGCGGACCCCTCCCTCAGTGTACTGTCAACCTTAGTTCTCAGGCCCCTCCGGCCACCATTTCTATTAATTACTTCACAGGTCTCACAAAAAAATATAACTAATCATAGTAACATTGTATTGGTAAGCCACACCTTTTATAGTTCGGCTACAGATCTCCCTCGTCCCTTTCTTGGACCTGGAATACAAATTAATATATGTACTTCCAACGTTCGCACTCTAAAACAAATAAGCCAACAGGCCAATCTCGCACGAACATTGAAGTCCTTAAATGTCGATATCTGTCGTGTTTCAGACTATAGTCCAAGAAAGTAGTCAACGTATGGGACTAACTATACCCGTACTGTTTACACGGAACTGTTTACACATTTCGGGTGAGTCCATGGCCGCCGTTACCGGCCAGGCTGGAGTAGGTATAGCTCTCAGCACGACGGCCACAGTCATATTAGTACACTAGATTCCTGTTAGCAGTAGACTGCGCTGCCATCCTGTCAAGTTCTACTAAGGCCAACGCTGACCAAAAGCCACTTTTAGCCAGTACTCGTTTTAAACGTCGTGCACGTCATCATTGTACTTAGCGCCCCCTCTTATCTGAACCAGACCTTGTTTCAGATAGACCACATAGCTGTTGGTTACAGGTGGCGGGACTTCATTCGGCACGGTCGTTCTCACTGCAGCATATACTTGGATTCAAATCATGCTGGGCAAAAACCCCACCGACAGCAAAGATTGGATGTTGAGAAACTGGCTATATCGTCGGTAAAGCATAAGTACCAAACTAGTCTAGAAAGGAGGCCTAGCAGTTTTCACCCCCGAAGATCGTGATAACTGCTGGACAGAAATCTCGAGTCATTCATGAAGCAAGTATTGCAGCACGCGGCACAGTGATTCGTAGGTTGAACAAACATTGGCTTGCAGAAAAATCCCCGGAATTATTAGAAGCCAGACGGAACATACCTCCTGACAGTTAATATGACAAGTTTTTGGAGGGATATTCGTAGAAATGTGAAACGTTACATGGTCGCTGATCGTGACGCTTGGTTAATGGAGAAAGTTAAGGAACTGAAGACCGCCTTTGCTTCAGAAAACATCCGCAGACTCTTCGAGCTTAGCCCTTCTAATGGCCCCAAGCGACTATTCGTAAGTGAAGCTATGAGTGAGACAGATAATAATAAATCCATAAGGTTAAAGCAGTGGGCAGGAGGCTTTGAAGATTAATTTAGCTGGCTTCCTCCTTCTACTGTGTTGCCGCCATAAATCTGCAAGGCAACGCCATGGGCGGTAGGTTTAGAACCACTCACTGAGACTGACGTCCGCAAAAGCATCTCGGCTCTCAAGCGTAACACGGCTGCTGCTCAAGATATGGTTAGTATAGGATTTGACATGATTATTTCAACGGACGACGGACACCAGGCTTGGATGGTTAGGTCACGTATTAAGGATGCCAGCTAGTCGTCTTCCACATCGAACACTGTTCGCTGACACTGCGACCGACTGGTGTAAGACGCGAGGAGGACAGATAATAACCTGGTGTAGGGAAATGAAGTCGTTCACCAAGGGGTTGACCACTGTAGATCGAGCTCGTCTCCCAGGCTGGGGCCCTCGCGACTCACACAGTCCGTGGTTGGGGACTCTAGGTGAGATGGCGGCTAATCGAGCTCAGTGACGTGAATGTTGTCGTTGTTTGCCTGAGTTGTCTGTGAAGTGAGTGCATTTAATGACGCAGGGCAGTGAAAGCCGTGAGGAAGCTGTCACGCTGATAACGCCTTACTCTCACTTGCAGCTCAGTTATTTGTTTGCAAGGTGTAGGCACCTTGATGCTGAATGTTTGAATAGGGACGTAGTCATTTTCAGTAGTTAGGTCCCTTCCCGTCCCCTTCTTTTTCCTTCTCTCTTTCTATATAGGGTTTGCT
>QNGE01002840.1:14671-28425 GCA_008508345.1 Paragonimus westermani | reverse complement strand
ACAACGTGCGCGACCGGATGAGTCATCGCTCGACTGGATCGGACCAACGGGCGAGGCAGGGCAGGCGAAATACGACAGACGGCCAGATCGGAGGCGTGGTTTTTCCAACATTCAGAGGAACATCTCGACACGATGTTGGAATACGGTCAAGGCCAACATTGGGTGGATGGCGGACAGCACGAGCAGCCGGACGAGCCATCGCGCAACGAAATCGGACAAACAGACGAGGAATGACAAGCGGAAAACCCCCGATAGAAGGCGCCGATCACACACGTAAACCGGTCAGAAATGCACACGACTTGTGAACGGAAACGGGGGGATGTTGAGGGTTGGAAATAATTCCAACCCTTCTCGCTACATTGTTGATGACGCCTTACTCTCACTTGCAGCTCGGTTGTTTGTTTGCAAGGTGTAGGCAATTTGATGTTGTATGTTTGAATAGAGGCGTAATTATTTCTAGTAGTTAGGTCCCTTCCCGTCCCTTTTTTTACTCTCGCTTCCTGTAGAGAGTTTGCGTTTTTCTTTATGGTCGTGTGGTAGTTAAGCATTAGTGTGAACCACTGGCGCACTTCTGTCTATGATGATGAGGTGTAAAAATCACGAAATTTAAGGGCGCCCAGAGTCAAACACGTTCAGGTAGTCTCCAGCTGATAATAAAACCGGTGAAAATGGTGAAAATCGGTCGTTAGGTCACCTTTCTCTCACGTTTTATTTTTCAAATGTGAGAGAACAATTAGATTCGGTAGGCGGTTTTGTAAAACCTGATGGCAAAACATTCAAAATATAATAAAAGATCATGTAACAACAGAAGACAATCCTGAAAGTAACGGAAGAATATGCGATTAAAAGAAAAGAGTAAGTGAAGTGCCGAATCTCGCAGTGTCGAAGTATACACAAGATGAGCAAGTTTAGAAATCGTCTGTATGTAAGATAAGAGCGCATGTGTTAAATCAGCATTGCACCAGTGGGACAGGTCAAAATATGGAATAAATAAAGAACATGGGTGATTCCAAAAAGCAATAGAAAAAATAACGAATCCGGTCACAAATATAATACTTCTCAATAGAACACGTTCCGAAAAAGAGAACGAGAGAAGGAATAGCTACCCTCAGAGCAGGAAGAAGGTGAGTGAATTAGTTGAAGTCGATTTGGGAGTAAATAATCCAATTATGAGACAGTTAAAAAAAAGCGAAATCCAAAAGTTGAAAAGCAATCTTTGGAGATTAATGGATACGGTAACGAAAGCCACATTAGTACAGAACAAAACAAAAGACTTAAAAAAATCCCCTAATAAAAATAGCAACCTCAAACATATTACGCCGGGATTCAAGGAGAAAGTTCAGTTTTCAACGTTATAACCTAAGGTAGTGACTGGAATTCAAAATACCACATACTGCTCATCAGTTGAAACCAACATCAACGAAATGGTGACAACCGGGTTCTGACGGCCAACCGTGCGATCAACACTCAGTGTCGTTACCACTAAACCATCCTTTGATGAATTTGTCAGTCGATGGACAGTAAACAGAACAGAATCCCACGGTTCCCATTAACGAACAGGGGAATATGTTTGTTGTGTTGATCACTTTAAGAACCTGGTATTCGGAGATCCGAATAGAATGGCTTGACACTCAAAGGTGTATTAAATGTCACACAGTACGGCAATATACTACGCAATGAATCACTTGGGTTTTCATTAAACCAGCTGGCAATATCTCCAATCACACTGCTTACCGAAGCGTTACATTACTCTTAGATTAGTCGCAGTAGCAGAGATCCAACTGAGGGGTGATGTGGCACACACTCAATCGACCAACAGCCGAAACAACAACCACCGATATCAGATTTCGTGACCAGCTAGACCCACACTGAAAAAACACCCTCACGCGAGGCAATAATCGCCACCCTGAAATATACAGGAAAACACGTTTTGGGTTTTAACATCCCGGGACTTTCGCCATCACGCAGTAAACGAGAACACATGTAGGAGATAGCGTGAGGCTGTGAAAATCTAGACGAATGTATGTCAGATAGTCGACACCATTACCAACAAATAATCTGAAGCTCGCTAAAGCGAGAATGTCGAAAAAAGACTAAGTTTGCTAGTTGGGCATTAGTGTGAACCACTGATGTATTGCTGTCTATGATGATGATGATGAAGCTTGCTAGTAAGCTATGAAGTATGGGAAAATAAACATAAGCGATGTGTACGCAAAACAGAACGGTCCATATAATGTGTTACCGACAGCCGGCTAGCAAAAAAATTTCGAAATGTGACTGACCTTCCAATCCAAGACGTTCCGAGCAAATTCAATCACCGCACACTGTAGTCCCAGACAAAGACCCAAAAACGGCACTCCCCGTTCACGACAGAAGCGAATAGCCGCCAATTTGCCCTCCAATCCACGAGGCCCGAACCCGCCCGCGACGACGACCGCATCGCAACTGCTCACCACCAACCAGGCCTGATGAAACTGGTCGGGATTGGACAGACGCATGTGCTCCTCCAGATTCTCACAACAGACAAGATCGGTATCCAGCTTACAGTTAGCATAAATAGCCGCGTGACGCAAAGCCTGAGCGATATTGAGGAGCACAGAAAAAAAGGGCGGGTGGTGAAGCATTCTCCGAAGGAGGAAATATTCAGAGCGGTTAACTATAAAACTGAAAGAGTGCACCGTCAAAACATATCGGATCGAATCGACAGAATGAAGTAAGCACTGACGGTGGACTGAAAAGGCCACTCTCTTGGAAACGGACGGTAACAACTCACCTTCAGAAGGGATAAGTAAGCATCATTCAGTTTGGTATACTTTCCAACGACGGCTACACGTACAGGACGAGTAGCCTGTCTGAGACGATGTGTGAGCGCTTGCCATTTGCCCAACACAGGGTGTTCAATTTTGGGTTTGGTGCTTAAGCGGAAGTGTTCAAGAAGGATCCTGCAAACGCCTTGTTTGTCCAGACGAATAGGGACTTCGTACAAATCACCGACATCCATAACCGTGAGAACCTGATTCGGTACAAAGACAAAACCGAGCCGATAGTAAGCAAGTTTTCATGCTATAAAAGTGCTCATTCTTACTATGGTGGTGCAAATAGGACGGATTCATAAACCACTGTCGACTAGCAGATTGATAGTATGAATGTTTGATGCTAAGACAGTATAACCGTGGTTAACAATGTGTACTCAAAAGGAATGTGGATAGGGGTTCCAATCCTGATAGCGGCTGGGAGACATTACTGACTAGCTCTAAGAGTGTTGTGTCCGCAAAAAACGCTTGGTCAGCGAGTTCGATTATTGCGCAAACATCCGTACAGGTCATGTCAAAAACTAAACAACCAACGCGTGCACTCTTTGCACGCCAGACATGCACTCACATACATTGGGTGATAGTACGTTGTCATTCGCCTTGGCGAAAGATCTCACACAGCACGTATACACTGTTCCGATTGTCTTTTCTTGTCCGCCGCGTTCGGGGCTTGTTATCCTGATCCTGAACGTCACTTGTGGGTGATATACTACTAGCGAGTAGTATACTACCCACAACGAAACTGCCTGTTATACAACACTCCTCCCCCTTCTGAGGTTCCTTGGTTCCTCTGCCTCTGTTGACGAATCCTCTCTGATCAACGCGGTGTTTCCTACCGGATTATTGATCTCCTGGTTCGTCGCGCCGGCATCTCGTGCCACGTCGCTAACTCACTGGCGTGCACTCGTTTCGTCTCGCCGTCCTTCTTGATCGTGTATTCTGGGCCTCGTCTGGATAATACCAAATACGGACCTTTCCATTTAGGCAAACGTTTTCTTGATCCTGGCCCGCTGGCACCCGTGTTCCGATGGTCTCGATATTTCACCCGTTCTCCTAGGTTGAACGTTCTAGTCTTGCCGAACCCTTGCCTTGCGGATTGCTACTTTGTGCGTGCCTGCGATGCTTTCAGATTTCGTTTCGCTCTTTCTCTTTCGGCTACCAATTCTTTAGTGGAATCAATGCACTCTGGCCATACCCCAATGTCCTGATCCACCGGAAGTCGAGGGGTTCTACCGTACAACAATTGAAATGGAGATTTCTTTGTGCTCGCCTGCACAGACGCCCGGTAGGCCAATAACACCAGTGGTAACGCAGACTCCCAGTCTCCTCCTTTGGCTGATAACCATTCTTTGATCGTTCGGTTGTTACGCTCAGTTGGGCCATTCGTTTGTGGGTGATAAGGCGTCGTTCGGATGCGCTTGATTCCCAGTTGTTGCATGCGTGTTCAAATTCCTCGCTTTAGAAGCATGGTTCCTGATCTGTCAAGATCGCCTATGGTACACCGTGGTTTGCTACGATGTGCTTCATCACCATGTCTCCCGCCGTAGATGCTTTCTGATCCGGAACGCCAGTCGCTTCGATCCAACGAGTAAGGTGTTCTGTCATGACCAGAACGTACTGGTTACCGCGGGCGCTCAGTGGAAATGGACCCATGAGATCCATCGGCCAGAGTTCACCGATTTCGGAGACTGGTATTGGCTGCAAGGGTTGTTGGGCTCACCGATTGTTGCTTCTCAGTAACTGACATTGTTGGCATGCAAGCACGAAAGCTGTCACATCCTCTTTCATCTTCGGCTAGTATGTTCCTTGTTGCAGCAGACCGTACGTCCTAGTGCATCCAGTGTGTGCCATTTCATGGCAGTCTGTCACCAGTTTCCTTCTCAATTGTCTCGGGATGACAACCACGCACTGGCGCCCAACACCACGCTGCCATGTCAATACGCCTGCACTGTTTAAGCCAACTATTCTCCAATGGGATGCGATTATTTTCAGCTCCTCATCCTTAGTTTTTGTGGGGATTCCCACGCCTCTTGCCAGAGCTTCAATCACTTTCCGGAAGAACTTATCCTGACGTTGTAGACGTATTAGCGTTTGTGGGTCCTTCTCCATTATTAAACCGTTGACTCGAAAGGTCACTTTGGGGAGTTCGTCGTCTACTTGTGGTCGAGAAAGAAAATCCGCAACGCAATTGCTCAAACTAAGCACATGGTTGATCGTGAAGTCATATTCTTGTAAACGTAATGACCATCGGGCCTCTCAGGTCCCTCGCAGTCATGATCCACTCTAGGGGCTTGTGATCTGTCTCCACGTGGAACTGCTGACCCAACAGGTACGGCATCCACTTGTCCAGTGTCCAGACGATTGCCAAACAATCCTTTTCAATGGTCGAATACTTCTGCTCCGTTAGAGTCAGGACTATGCTGGCATACTCGGTTACTCCTTCCTTTTGCTTGAATACTGCCCCAATGCCACGGTCACTGGCATCTGTTGCTACGATGAACGTTTCTTTTATATTCGGTAGTTTCAGCGTCAGTTGTTGCTCGTTCATCGCTTGTTGCACTCGCTTGAACGCCCTCTGGGCATCGTCGGTCCATTCAAATTTCTTGTCTTTTCGAAGGAGTTCGTACAGTGGCGATGCAATGGAGTGAAAATTTTTCATGAACCGACTGTAGTACCCTGCTTGACCCAAAAATTGTCTCAGCGTTCGTTTGGAATTCGGGGCCACGGCCTCTCTAATTGTCAGTATTTTCAACGGCAGAGGCTTGGTTTCACCTTGGCCCACCTTGTGTCCCAGTAACACCACCCATGATCGTCCGAGTTGTGACTTATCGGCGTTCATTCGGAGTTCTTAATGCGATTCAAAACAGCATCTACATTGACAGCGTGTTCCGATTCCGTGTTGCTGTATATTACGATATCATCACCATATACCACCACATTATCCAGTCGTTTTACCAGCCGAACAATCAGGCGCCGAAATGTGAACGGTGCCCCGGATAGGCCAAACGGCATACGCTTGAACTGATACTGTTTTTCGCCTTCCGTGAATGCGGCCTTCTCACGATCTGTGGGTTTAATTGGTACCTGCCAGTATCCGGAGCGTAAGTCCAAAACTGTGAACAATTTCGCCTGCTGTAGCTCGTCAAAAATATCAGCGACGGACGGTATTGGTACGACTGTATTCTGTGTTACCTCATTCAGCCGTCTAAAATCCACATAAAAGCGGTACTTCCCGTTGGACTTCTTCACTAGGAGAATAGACAAGTTGTACGGACTGTTAGCTTCTTCGATAACATCCTCATCCAGCATGTTCTGTATTTACCTTTTCAATTCTTCCTCAAGATGAACCAGTATCCTGCGGGGTCCATGAGGTCGAAATGTTCCGGTTGCTGGTATTTCATGTGCAATCCAGTTACTAAATTCATACGGATGATCGTCATTTGTAAATACTTCCGCTTATTTCTCGACCATGGACTGGAGCAATGGGGCTGTGAAAATAGGGGTTTAGCCTTGCGTAATTGGTTAACGCTATCCTGTCGCTGTCCTATGAGCGTCAGAGAGCCATATCTGGTTGACAACTTTTTGAGCTTCAAGTCAATTACGGCATCTGTTGCAGCGAGAAAATCGGCTCCAATTATCGTTTGCCTGGTTCCTGGGGACACAATGAAACGGTGCTTTACGATATGGCCACCGATACGTACCCCACATTCTTTCACACCGTCAACCAGTAGACTATGACCTCCAACCGTTCTGATCATCATGAATGTCGGTTCTAGGTTTTGCTTTTCTGCACGAGCAATCAACGAAATAGCCGCCCCTGTATCGACTAAGCACTGTCCTACCTCTCCGTCAACTTCAACCCTTGTATGTACGGCCCCCTTCTCAATCGCCCCCGTTACTAGTTGGCCCGCCTAACAAAAAGAACAATCACGAAACACTTTATTTTTAGATCTCCTAGACCGTTGGATTGGGCAATTCTTCTTTTAATGTCCTTTTTCCCCACAGATGAAGGAGCCTCCTGGTTGATCGTTCTTCGTGATGCTGTCCTCAAGGCAACAACATCCGCTGCGATTTGTTCCATTGCCTTCTGCATTTCTTCCAGTGTCTTCTTGTCCGTATTGCTGTTTGCATTCACTGAGGCCACGGACATTACTGCCAACTCCCGCGTCACCTTCGCAAGCTCGTCAAGGTCCATTGGCCAGGTGACATGGGCAATAAGGACTTGGTCGAGAACCGCCACCGGGAGACCTTCAATAAACTGTTCCGTTAACAACTGTCGTCATGATTCTTGATCCAATTCTGGCAGAGCCCTGTCCAGCAAACCTTGCAGAGTGGCGGCAAACACGGATGGGTCCGCTCCTTGTCCAAGCCTAGCCGCCTTGAACCGCCGCATGGCCTCCTGGCGGTCGGCCGGGCTGTCAAACGCAGCCACCAGCGCCTACTTCGCAGCAGCGTACTCCATCTTCGCTGGGCCTCTTCACGCTGCGTCCAGCACGGCCTTCGCCCTGCCCTTCACCAGCGTCCGCAAGGCAGCCCGCTTCCCACGGTCGGTTTGACTCCGACCACTTCGCCACGTCCTCCAAGTCCTCCAGGAACGTCCGGATGTCTCCATCTTCGAACAGCTGTGACCAGGAAATCTTCATCCTCGCGTTCTTCACGGCACCATTTATTGTGCCCGCAAAAGACGCTTGGTCAGCGAGTTCGATTATTGCGCAAACATCCGTACAGGTCATGTCAAAAACTAAACAACCAACGCGTGCACTCTTTGCACGCCAGACATGCACTCACATACATTGGGTGATAGTACGTTGTCATTCGCCTTGGCGAAAGTTCTCACACATGGCGTATACACTGTTCCGATAGTCTTCTTGTCTGTCGCGTTCGGGGCCAGTTCTCTTGTTCCTGAATGTCGCCTGTGGATAATAAACTACTTGTGAGTAGTATACTACCCACAACGAAACTGCCTGTTATACAAAAACAGGAGTTAATCTCGAGTCTAGTGTTTCTTTTAAAGAGGCTGGCCGGAATCATTTGTCCTAAGGTGATAAACCCCTCGGATGAAGGGGAAAACGACAACGCTACATACATGTGAACAGTCAGAAGCAGGATCACTAAGAATGCAGCGGAACATGAAAGGCACGACCAGAGGATAACGAACAACGACTAGCGATTGTTGTAACTAAGCCTCCCTGCTGGAACGGAAAAAGATTGGTCCCAAGAAAAGTTTCACTATCTTGTTGACGGAAAACAAAGATAAATAGTCGTAATTAGAGGTTTCGAACGAATTCAGACCTGAGCCACTCAATGAGGCAATCAGGTCTGCCAGCCAGGACTGAAAATAAGAGTAAGTAGTGGGCGTTTACAATAATGAGAAGGATCGCTCTGATTTTCCATGAAAATCGACTTTTACCAACAAGATGGAAAAGTTGCGAATAACCACGAGTGGTGTTCAACTGGAATGCAACCATTCATCACCACCTATTTCATAGGCGTACCAGGTGATGGAGCCCAGCAGAAATCCCGTCTCCGAGTCTCATTTTGACCCATGCTCTGTGATCCGTTTTGACATTGCAAAACACGTCCGTATATTACACCTGAAGTTGGACGCCGCCGGATAGGCCCAATGTGTTCGGCTGCTACTGAGAAAACCGTGTCCAGTAAAGCAAAAGCGTCATACAAAATTAATACCTGATGCCTCTTCTAGCTACTCAGTTAAATATTCGGCAAAAGTCAAAACTGCACAACATACGGTGCTGGCGACTTCAGCAGGTTAAGAGTCAACCCGGAAACGTCAATCGAGAATGCGAGCAATTAAAACTATCCTTTACAACTGAGGACCAATTCAAGACGCTGAGAGTGCCGACATTTGTATCCGTATATTGAAAATAATCTCAATATGACACTTCGGTGGATCACTACCGATTGACAAACCTTAGACATACAACCACGATGATCGGATAGTCACAAACCCCTTGATGTCTCCAACAATAATCAAGGATACGATCTGACCACCTTTAACCTGGTGGATTGAAGTCAATGGATCAGCAGCAGCCGTTTAAGTGCTTGATACTTTGCTGACGAAGAGGGATTAACATTATGTTCGTTTGTGTCCATTTCAGAAACACAACCGTCTAGGCAGTCAAAACGACCAAATGGCGTCTCAGGTTAAAACGAAGTTACACGGCGGACAATTCCAGAAGTTTGCCCGCAAACCAAACTCCAGGTTTACCACATTTCTGGCCGATTATGCTTCCAGGCGGAATTATATTATACTGCCTCTTGGTGGTACTTCCACTCGGTTGTAGCTACATACCGCCACCGTCACCATTATCATTTTGAGGTGTACATGATGTGGGCCGACCTTCTATGGAGCACTGCTTATGATACCCACAACGCCTCGAGTTACACCTTGAGATTATCCGGAGGTCACCTTAGGAAACATCCATTTCAATGATAGCTGTTACCTTACTGACCAGCCGGTGCTGAATTTGGTGGGCCTTGAGTAGATTGATGAGATGAACCTTTCAGCCAACTGAGCAACAAAGGAATAACCGAAAATGATCCCGAGGGGCCAAGTTCTTTGAGTATCGGTGACCAAATTCATCGCAGACAAGCTGCAATTTGCCACGATGGCCCCGGATGCCTCCATAAAATAGCGCTGCCTTGAATCTCTTTCTAAACGCAAAACCAGTTTCCCGACCAAAACGTCCAAGACTGTGGGTTCTTCCCCCCCCCCCTTTGTTGGGCTAGAAGCTAGATGTTTTACAGGAATCTGGTATCCTGCATTCAGTCGACGATCCCACCCGGGCTGTATCCAACGTCTTAGTGAAGCATAAAACAGCGAAAATGTGTGCCGACTTTCTCACTGGCCTCAACTTGGCTCTGGAAATGTACTCGCACTCCAACCCATCGCTCGAATCCCTACTCAAAGATAAACGGTAGCTTTCCGACGCTGGACATAACGAACGCCTGATACGATGACATCGTTGTGACAGGAGCCGATGAAGTAAAACTAACTAAACGTTTACACCAGATTTTTGACAGGACAGGTGACCACGGTTTACGCACTCACCACCGTTGAGTATCCTACTGATATCATTGAACATGACGGAACACATGACAAAAGTATACATCAAACAGAACCAGTCACAGGAGCTGAACCGAACAGGTTGAATTGATCAGGTACGACGGGCGACACCTCTGCAGATAAGTCCTCAACGTCCTTCGTACGATCGAGATCTTTAAGAGGGAGATGTTCCGAGTAGAGTAAATTTCACGTGAAGAAGTCGATTCCACGGTCAAAACTAAATCTCCAATCGTTAGTGAGATAGGAATCAGCATAACTTTCAAGTATATATTCCAGCTCACGTGGTCCCAAGGCAGATTAGCTCTATGTAAACAGCGAATATGTAAAGCGTCTAGAAGCTGAACGCACTGCGTACCTGGAGTCTGCTCTGCTAACGTTTTAATTGATTCTTGTTGTTCGGAGCCCATGCCTAAATGGAACAGGCATCGCTTAACATTAATCGTTCGAGGTCCTTTACGTTCGCTATCAGTGGGATGCAGTTATAGCGCAGACGGTCCACAGAAGTACATGAAATCATTCTAATATAGGAATATTTCAAGTGCTGACCGCTACCGAATCTACTAGTATCCAGTTGCACAAGCCTGAATTCTGCGCCCAGAAGTTCGAACAGACATTAATTCCTTTTGGTCCACCATCAGCCAAACTCTCGACTCAGATCAACGATTAGCCGAACGTCACTTATGACCTTATGACCTTCGTAAGTATCGGTTACTTATTAATCCCGACCAATGCCGGGATTTTTAAGTCACATTCTTACAGTAGTTCGAGCAAAACACTCGGAAAACGAACACCGGTAGATTCCAGGATTTCGTATTGGCTCATCAGTATCAAAAACTAGTAACACGGAAAATTTTTAATTCAACATCTACAATATGTGAGGAGACATGAACAAAGAAACGAACAAGAAACAAAAGCATCCTGAATGGCACTCAGTGTAACTTAGGTCTACGGTAGCCTGAGATCCAAAAATATTTGTTTCGTGCACAGAAACATTCACTAGTGTTCGTCTTCTAGCTGTTTTGTTCAAATATCAGGATGTATCGGTTCTCAATGGCTGGTGTACACTCATTGATTTCGTTTTGAAGCCTCCATCATCTCGCATAAACCGATCCCAAATGTCCTGTTGTAATTAAGCGGAAAGTTTGGGTGGTTCTATATTTTCCGATTTGTAGTAGACCACAAACAGTTTTTATACATTTCTTAAAGTTAAAAGTCTAACAGTTTAAGAAACGGTCTGCATGATCGTCACCAAGAAAATGGTTGTGCATTTGCGTACGGTTGTAGTCTTTCACGCAAGCTGCACTGCTCCCATGATATTCTGTAGACTTTCTTACAAAGAGGTGGAAATTACTGTCGAGGTCTATAGCTTCTCTTCAGTAACAATCTCATATTAATCAAACCTCTCCCTGTTTGCAATAAATATGCCAACCAAGTTCTTTATGGTGTTTCTTATCTCTTATATTTTGATTCACCTCGTGGTACACCAAATCCGCTTAATAAATATCTGTGTAACCACCTTCATCGACAGTGCATTTATTGCGTCGCATCGCGTTTTGCCTAGTGCCTAGTGCTCCTTCCAATTTATTATAGCTGAAACAGGGAACCTTGTCAAACAAAACTACCAATTAGCTTGTTGACATCGTCAATATGACAACGCCTAATCTTTTTGGTAAACAGTGATATCCTTGTGTTAGTGACACGGTAACGACTGTTGGGGCTTCGTGAAACGAACTCATAACGTACTTACTCTTCCTTTAGTCGTTAGCAATCGAGGGTCTATGGATTGATTGGTCTTTTAAATAATCCGAGCAATTTTTCCAGATATTGCGCTGTCTGACGGTCAAATACAAACGTCTGTGGTTATCAGAGCTGCGACGTTTGCCGCATGGAAATCTATGGAAAGCAAATACGAGGCTGGAGCTAACTTATTCATACACCCATGACTGCTAAGAATAAACGTTTTGTTTCTATGGACATTGCATTTTTCTAATTTCATGTCTCTTGGGATCTTAGCTCGGTTGCTCCTCATAAAAAAGACATTCTAGACAGACAGAGGATGAGTTATTTGTATCACCCCGTACGCATTACAAAATGACAGAAGTGGCTCTAAATCACCGTACAGTGTTAGTGAAACGAAATAGAAATGATCTAGTGAGTTCAAAAAGATGATTAAAAATGATTTCCAGAACACCCCGATTTCGAGTGCATCTGATGGTTACGTGTCAAGTTTTACCGACATAAGTTATAGCACCATGTGGTATTGCGTTTCAACATAGATCTTTTCCTAACCACGGTGGAATTGAGTACATGTTTCACTCACTGACTCACAGAGCATTAAAATCACCGAGACTTACGCGTTCTACAGGAACTTGACTGAATAAGCTGATTTTATCGATTACGGCTTTGGGCAGGGCGGAGGTACAGCGGCACATTATGAGATCTGGGTGCAGTCCGCATGCACGAAGCTCACGCACCGAGGCCTGCAGCATGATCGGACAGAAATACAGTTCCAGAGGAATCAGAATGGTAAACGGTGCGCTGGTACCACTGTAGAGTGGATTTCGATTATAAGGTTACTAGTCCACAAAGTAAAAAACGTACTGACAAAAACGGTCGTTCATTCGAGTAGCTTCTGAGAAAATGACTTCCCAGTAATAACATACTACACGAATTATGTAGTTGCTAAGTAAAACAATAGCGAGCATAAAGAACCCAAATAGTATGGTCCAAGCACTTAACAGAACACAAAGAGAGTTTCTTGAGAAAAAATAGTGAATCCGACCTACCACACTTTCACCAAGATTAAAACATTCCGATTATGAGCGCACAAAAACGCTGAGTCTGATCTACAAGATCACTGATGAATCAGGTTTTGAAAACTCCGACAGAAACAACGAAAAATGACCAAATTCGAGTCCACAGTTTGAGAGTCGGTATTGTGACCATAGAGTGGAAACAATCATACTGCAAGTTACTCAGTAATGTGAAACAGCCTGGTTGACTGTAACAGTCAGTGTGCACCACAGTGCACGTTCATCGGTTACGGGAGCCAGTGTGAATTCAGCCTGTATTCCTATATACTTAAACTGTTTCTCAAAAACGTTTCTCCTACTAACCAGACAGCCGTTTCAGAAAGGCACACGTGTAAGCGTAGTATATCTAATTAACTTACATGTGAATATTCGCCGGCGAACAAAAACGAGTGTTTCCCAACGCATGAATGCATTTACGACATGGTGTTGTGAGGGCTGCAGTAAAGCTGAGATGGGCACATGAAAGGCGATTGATATAAAGCGACAAGATAATTGAGCACCGTGTGATGTTTATGCTGCCTTTAAAATACGGTCAATTTCCGGCATCGACAAGCCACAGCCCCCCTCATCGGAGCAGCATGATGATAAAACAATTATAAGAACATGTACTTGTGCAGTGACATTCAGTGATGAACACAGTAAGTAAGGAATTGAAAAACTGAAGACAACTTGATGTCTGCCAGTATGCCAACCATCAAAAACCCGCCTCCTCAACGGAATACGGAAGATGACCACTACTAACATCCCTCACTTCTTTCTATTCAGGCAACAATTCCAATAACAGTGTTGCACACTTATACAATACATGCGAATGCATTATGACTCCGTGCAGCTTTAAAATCACTAACGGCAATTAACTTATCACGGTGAGACTGCACCCTGATGTGGTGTGACGGCTTGCGCATTTCGATGACCTTTTGGTCCAAACTGGACAGGGTAATTCATACCAGGCAGGCCAACAGGTAGAGGTCTGACAAACCAGAGTCTCCTGGTCCTCCAGGTTGGGGGTTGGAAGATGGCTGGCATCTCTTCCTGAAAAAC
>QNGE01002839.1:86399-101566 GCA_008508345.1 Paragonimus westermani | reverse complement strand
CCAATCGTCCTCAGACTCTGTCGCTAATCGAATCTTATAGACGTACGTCACCGACACTATTCCGTTCAGCCGTTTCACAAAACACCAACTGCTTGCTGGGCGTTATAATTGCCACGCCTACTGCTACCTGCTCCGATTTACCTGCTCCACCTGAGTCTTTCTGTCTAGTCT
Source organism: Paragonimus westermani (assembly GCA_008508345.1). Taxonomy (NCBI): domain Eukaryota; kingdom Metazoa; phylum Platyhelminthes; class Trematoda; order Plagiorchiida; family Troglotrematidae; genus Paragonimus; species Paragonimus westermani. Next base: position 101,395 of record QNGE01002839.1, on the reverse strand, counting down.
TCGAGGAAGTTCTGGACAGACGCAACAGTATGTGAGCTTTGAAGGAGGAATTCGATGCACCGCAACTCTTTGACGTACACCTAGATGTTATCTCGACGCACGGCTTGAGATACGTTCTTTCTGGTCTTAGGTGAGTTATCTGGATTTGCTGGGATCTCCGCTTTTGTTGTCTCCGGTGGCCTCTGCAGCTGACAGGAAAGTGTCCCTATGTCAAGGGTTAGCAAACTCAATCAACGTAGGCCTAGGTTCGTGAACACTCAGAAGTCAGCTTCCACGACTTCCCCGTCCTCAGCACTCTGTTAGTCGACACATTCTGGGATGTTTTTAGTTCACGACGGGTTAATTAACATGATATCGCTTGACAAGCTCTCCTGGGTGACCTCCGCCCATTACCATTTCTAGTATTCCATGAATTGCCACATTCCGCCCTCTACCAGTGACTAACTAACCAGCCCTCTCCAATTGTGCAAGGAGTATGTTCACGGAGCGTATGCCTTCCTGTAGTGACCGAAGGACCCCTGCTTGTTCGCCTTTTTTGTGGAGAGCTGCCGAGGCAACCACCAAATTTGCCCGCATTTTGCCATAGAGCGTGGTGGTATAAGACGCTTTACACTTCCTCCCCGTTGGTTTGGGACCACTATTATCCAGTCCCCCGCCTAAAATTTCCCCGTTCAATGAACCTCCTGAAATGTATTCCCAGCTTCATTGGCTTTCTGTTGACCACTGTGCCTCCGTGTGCCGCCGTCCAAGGTTACTAACGACAAAAAAGCGGCACTCCTATTTCAGGGTCGCTTGTTTCGTAAACAAAAAGTAAGCAAGGTCTTTTTGATTAGTTAGCTAGCGCACGAATTTACCATCCTTCTAAACATTGCGGTAAACAGATCCGGTGGTCCACGGCATTACGGAACGCGGCGGAAAATAAGCTAGAAATTCCAAGAACTACTAACTGGTATAAAACTATTTTTCAATAAACAGGGAAATGTAACTCATCTGATTGTAGGCATTCAGCGCCGACGCCCAAAAAGGTCTTACTACAGATACGATGAAACATCCTCCACGGCATCCAGTTCGGGTTACTGTTTTACGGTGATCGACGCCAAAAGAAACCCGCACACAACCGTCACCCCAACTGGTGTAGCGCAAGCCAACTATGATTTCAATCACGCGCAACATATCTAGGGAAAACTCAAAGGAATAAGACCAAGAGGCATTTCAGTGTGACCTTCGTGTCAAGATCGCCAACTTTAGGCGGGCAATTCACGGTCGATTTCGAAATCAAAACCCCCCTCTCTCCAGAATGAAACGGAGGAAGACTCCACAAGTAAGATCTATACTGGGAAGCAAAGTGCTAGGAATAAGATGCTAGATTTGGTCCGATAAACGAGTACAGGTTAGTGTAATCTAGAGAGGATGTATGAGAAGAGCAAGATGCGAGGTTGGACAAGCAGAAATCGGACGGATCATGCACACTACAGTACACCAAACAGGCTAAAGAAAAGAAAAAATAGACAGCCTTAGTGTGATACTCAGAATTAGGGACTTCGAATAGCCCTGGGAATCGTACTTGAACTGAAACCTCCCAAGCAAGTAATCAGAAGACTTGGTACTGGTAGCAGTAAGCACTTCTTATTCATGAATAAAGACGCCGAAGTTATTGAAGTACAACAGTATTAGAGAAATCCCAGCCTGTCATTGGCTGATCTCATTAGCACATGCAACATTATAAACTGTATGTTAATTGGTGGAATACGGAACAGGTGAACTGGCGAATAACGAAAGGCACAACACAGACCGTTCTTCCAATCCTGATGTTGTGTCTTCAACGCGATATTTGGATTGGCCGTTTGTCAGATCTTCTGCAGAGTCGGGGTTTGGATAATCGGTGAATCGAAATTTCCATAACAGCCCTCCCTTCTTCTAGAAGCCTCTGCCAATCGTTACGTACTTCTTGGGGCAACGAACTCTTGCAGTACACGGTGTTTTACTTCCTCCATGGCCACCTTTTTGGTGCTCTGAAACTGGATTCGGTCAGTGTGTCTCCGATGAATGGTGGCATCGTGCATGTCAGTAATTTCCATCATTGTGCTGCCTAGCTGGCGAGTAATCAATCCTATTGCTGGTCGCAAATCGTTTCCATGAAAATATATCACCTCCGTTGTACCTACACACGGAAGTGATGCTCTCAGTCATTTTGATCTAAATAGCACCGCTGGGCTCTCCTTCATTGTGCAATGGGCTGTGTTCCTGATCAGTGTTCGTCGCACTAAGTCACGTTTTCCCCAGGTACGCAATTATCAGACGCAAAAACCGAAAGACCGTTGAGGAGAGTGACCGAGTCTTTATTCGACGGAATGTACAGGTGGTCTCTGATATGGCTATAAAAGGCACCGACACGCAAATTGTCTAGAGAGGCTAGAGACCGACCGTCGACGAGCGAGTAAACCAAAAGAGTGTGACACGTGTGTCCTTCGGGTTTGCGCCACGGTCACATGACATGCAGACAAACAATCGGCCAGCATGCATCATGCGAGCTTTCTTAATGGCCTAGGTGCAATATGCAGCTGTGAGTTTTGGAACTACTTTACACACCATACCGCAGGCAGGCCAGTGAAACCTCCAGGCGGCTACAGAACCATAATTCAATTTTGTAGCCTGGTCTCTCTCGTTTGATAGGTCTGACAATTTCCTGACCATGCCACTGTCGCAGGTCACTGGAAGTTCATGTTTGTCCACAGCACCGGTTCCTTGGTTGGTCTTCAGCTGCTTCCTACATCACGATTATCTCTGATGTTTTACTGAACAGCCTTGGTGCAATTTGTTGGACAACAGCATCACCCGATGTAATTCTTCAGCGTGACCATCAAAGCGACGTGTTACGCCTCCAGGTGTGATCTGAATCTTCCAGGACGCGACTAGCTTGAACCGCTAGGCCTCATTGTCGTCTTATCCTGAGCCATCGGTCATAATTCGAGGTCTCCTAACAAACCCTTCTGACTTTACAGTCGCATCATTCAGCAGTTCCTTCTGTGTTTCGAGACGATCCGGGTCTCAGCTCTTACACCGTGGTCGTGCTACAGCTTTCTCCCAATAAGTAACCAAACGGCCACTTTCTTGCGCAACCCTGCCGCTACGAAACCATGATCTGAGTCGTCTGAAAAGCTTGATGTTTTAGAACCAGTCTCTTACCTCTGTGAGCTTCCCCCATCGTCGTGATGAGGACCAACAGGCTCCTCCGGATTTGCGTTGACCTCTTATCCAATCTTAGTGCCGCTCTCGAACCAAACGGCTACCTCCTGTCCTGAAAAACACTCATCACACTCAACAGCGGTAATTACTTTGCCACTCTGCAGGTGACTGAGACAAGTTCTTAAATCGCGATATCACCGGAAACACATGGACCACTGACGATCAGCATCCACTGAGACCTCTTCCAGTTGCCAAACCACTTTCTGGAATCAACACCGCACCCACCATTTTCAAATAGATGATCGGCGCAATGACCACCGACCCACCTGGTATTGCTACCTCTCTTGACGAAACTAACGCAACGGGTCTGCTGGCAGATGAACTTCAGGATCGAGTCGCTGCGGTTCTTCAGCACTTCTAGGGGCACGATTTTTGATTGCAAACGGGCAAGTGTCAAATCTTCTTGCGGCCACTGGAATATCTGTTTAATTAATAATGCCTTGGCTCGTCACCCAGTTCTCGAGAACATTCGCGCAATTCAACGGATGCCTGCACCCTATGATATTTCCAGCCTTATATTAGCTTCATCAGCTGTTACGCTGCCTTTCTTCCATTACGACACGATCTTCGGGCTAGGCTCAAATCATCTGCTATAGAGGGACGATCTTTTGTGTTGGTCTCTCGACTGCAAGATCTCAAGCCAGACTGAAGACGATACCCACATCCGACGTACTGCTGAAATTCCAGGGCCCAGTGTTTCTCACAGTGGTCACCGCCGATGCCTCGAACTATGGTGTTGGATTAGTTATCTCGTGTTCCGAGATGGTTCCGAGAATGTCATTGCTCGCAACCCATGTACGCTCAAGTAAGCGGGGCGGAACTACTGGCAGACGCAGAAAAGACAGTGTCTATTATCTTTATAGTGAACAACTCTCAAGTTTTTTCTGCTAATCGGCCATAAGCCGATACTCCCCATCTTCCGACAAAAAGGTGAATTCCCATATATTCCGCCAATTAGATGCAAAGGTGGGCTACCACCTTAGTGGTCTGCGACTTGTCACATCCCACCAGCAGTCAGAGCGTAACTCAGGAAAGCATCATTATTGCTCTGGCCATTGAAAACGTTGTGCATTGCCAGGTTTCGGATGCCATTCGCGGAGTCGCGGTAAGTGCCATAGACATCCCACGTACCATCATGTTGGATGTTTTCTCCAACCAGGTCACCGTCTTCGTCCAACTGAAATGACCCGCGGTCACTCGTGAACGTACGTTTAGTTGGCTTTGCCACAGACGTGATCCTTTGGCAGTGGTCGACTCTTGCCTGATGTTCGCCTACTGTGTAATCACCCCGGCGTCTCTCCGGGTCCCTGTCCTCCGATGATTCCATCCCGCTCATGTCGACACTAGCAGGATGAAATAAGTTGCTTACGTATACACACTGGTCAGACGTGGACAACCAGCTTGAAGATTTGGTGATGTAACGTTCGAATTACCAGCAGGCTGCTAAACTACCTAACAGACAAACTACTCTATCTTGAGGATCACATAAGGGTTCATGATCTTGCCTTCACTTGAGCTTTACCGGTCTGATCGACGAGGCGTCCTGCTAACAATTGGTTGGTGACTATACCTAATGGTCGGATACGGTCGCACTTTAACCGTTAACATCCACCTCTATGGTGGATGCTTTGAACCGCATTTTCGGCCACCTTGGATTTCCAGACACTCTCCTGTCGGAAAACACGACTCCAGTTCACGTCTGCTCATTTTAGGAACTTCTGTTGCCGTTTCTTCATCTAGCACATACGGTCTCCACCATAACACCCGCAGTCCAGTAACCAGGCTGAACTCTTCGTGGACACTTGCAAGCAGGCGCTGTTGTTAGCTCGTGGGCTTGGGGCCACTGATGAGATTCCACAGGAGTTTCTGATCGTCTACTGCATAATTCCAACCCTACATCTCCCGATGACCGATCATCAACCGAAGCTCGCATATGTCGCAAACTTCGCTCGACTCACCACGGTCTCATTCCGACGGAGGAGCCAGCACAGGTACCCAGCCATTGGAGCCCCAACAACGGCTTTGCTACTGAAGCAGCTGTTTACGATCGTGACTCTCGATCACACCAACTGGAGGGACACAACGATCATGGCTCATGAGAAGATACTGTGTGACCTCCCTGTCACTTGAAGCATATGGAAACTTCGTCGTACCTAGTTGCGCCCGCTGCGCTAGAATGCAAAAACAACAGGAAACCAGCACTTGCTTCCGTTAGATATCTTTTCAAACACGTTTGCCATTTCGGGTGAGGCAACTTCAGCAGTTGGGCGGTGCGATGCTAAAATTACCACCAGGCTCTTGCCTAGACGTTCAGCCAACCGCACCAGATGCCCACTTCCGCTATATGTATCCAAACTCTCGAAACAAATGCTACGAATGAGTGCAACCTCTAGCGGGAGGTGTTGTGGAAAGTATAGTTTTCCGATAAATGGTTTATTCTGCATTTTTTGCAGAAACATTTCGCGGTTTTTAATTTCATTCTTTCAGTTCGCAACGTGTTGATACCCATACACTGACTCCGCCAGTGAGTTGGATTCTGACGTAGAGTTTGTGGAGTTCTGTACTCTCACGTTGGAGATCGGCCCAACAGAATATGTGCCACAGTGTTCTCACCACAGAGGGTGGAGAGTTCAGACGGACTATGACCGGTGAGCTACGAAGAACGCAACGAGTAGGCAACAAATGTATTGCCGACACGTGAAATCGGCGAGAGCGAGCAAAGAGCGAGATAAAACGTTAGTACAGCAAAATGCCAAGTGAGCAGGCACCAGAGGAGAAACGTTCGAGTGCGGGGGTGACATGCTGATAACCATACTGGTTCAAACAAAAGTTTAAGCGCATACAAATTGTGGGGAGGAGAAAGAGTAAAAATGCTAACCGTAACTTCAACGCAGTCTCTGGGCATCACCTGCAATATAGCAAGAAAACAAGTATCTGGCGAGCAAAAATTATGTACAGGCTCACCATGTTACTGGAGGGAAGAAAACTATGTATAATAAACAGTGTCTACAAAATGGGCTGGACAGTGGACTTGACGTCTTTATCGAGTTTGACGTTGGGCAGGTGGCGTGGAGGCAACTGGTGAAACGGGGCTGCGTGTGGGCAGGCGCTGCCGCGGCTGGCTGCGAAAGGACTCGGGTAATATCGTTATCTACACACGCGACCTTAAGGCGATCGATGGAGGCGGTGTTGCAACGACCATTACGATCGATTGTCAAGTGCTTGGGTGTTCGCCAAAGCACCTTGAAGGGGCCCAAGTAAGGTGGCTGCAGTGGCTTGCGCACTTTGTCGCAACGGACGGGTACATGTGAACAAGTGGCCAAATCCTTGTACATGTGCACTGGCCTGATATGTTCACGAGGGGGTGTTAGTCAAATTTGCCGCATGTATTGCGACAGTGTCGAAGTAAAGGTCGAAGGAATGGAAGAAGTTGGAGGAGGGGGTGAAACAAATTCACCGGGGAAACGCAGCGTACAGCCATAAAGAAGTTCTGCTGGTGTGCTTTGGAGGTCGGCCTTCAGTGTGTTTCTGATACCTAAAAGTACTAAAGGGAGCACTTCGCTCCATACCTGACTGGTAGTGGCACAAAGTGAAGTATTAAGCTGCCTATGGAAACGTTCCACTGAACCATTCGAGGACGGATGGCATGCCGTGATGCAAATGCGTCGGCATCCAAGAAATTTCGTCATAGCTTCGAATGTTAAGCATTCGAAATGCGAACCGCGGTCCGTCGTAATGGTTGTAGGGCGTCCATACTTGGCCACCCAACGTTCAAATAAAGCGTTCACGATAGCCTCGGAGAAGGTATTCCTAAGTGGGATGGCATCCGGCCATCTTGAAAATCGGTCAACACAGGTTAGGATGTAGACGTAGCCACGTGAAGGTGGCAAGGGTCCAACTAAATCTAAGTGAACGTGTGAAAACCTGTCACCTGGAAGACCGGACGAAGAAATTGGGCTTCATGTGTGCTTATGCACCCTGGAACGTTGGCATTGTAAGCAAGCGCGTGCCCAACTACGAACGTCTGAGCTGACTTTAGGCCGAACAAATCGATCCGTTACTAGCTTAACTGTAGTTCGAATACCAGGGTGAGAGAGATTATGAAGCTGGTTGAAGATAGCACACCTGTATGCCAGTGGCACTTCAGGTCTTGGAATACCTGTAGTCATATCGCAAAGAATGGTTCCATCTGCATTAGGCAGCGGAATGGTGCGCAGCTTTAAGGAGTAACGTTGCAAGGAAGCTTGAAAATCAGGCTCTCGCGCCTGGACTGCAGCTAGGTCATTAAGGTCAACGGAAGCAGGTGTGACTAGGGTGGCGTGGACGCGTGAGAGAGCGTCGGCGACAGGTTTGAGGGCCCCTGAAATATGCCGCATGTCGCAGGTAAACTGCGAAACATAGTCGAGGTGTCTGATCTCCCTGGGGGAGTACCTGTCTGATGAAGATCATAGTGCAAACACCAAAGGCTTGTGATTAGTAAACACAGTGAAGAGGCGGCCTTCCAACGTATGACGGAAATGGCGTATACCCAGGTATATAGGAAGTAATTTTCTTCCAAACGTGCTATACCGCGATTCGGTCGGCAACAAGCGTTTGGAGAAGAAACCCAAGGGTTGCCACTTGTTATCGGCGAACTGTTGCAATACGGCACCGACAGCTACACTTGAAGCATTAGTAAGAAGCGAAAGTGGGGCTTGAGGGTCTGAGTGGGCTGAAAGAGCAACATTGGATAGAGCTTTTTTAAGCTCTACAAAAGCTGTGCGTGCTGCGTCCGGAAAAATGAATTTACGTGTACCGCCTTGGAGTAGGTCCGTGAGGGGTTGCAAAAGTTTCGCACAATGAGGGATAGAACGCCGGTAGTAATTAACTAAAACGGTCAAACGACGAAGCTGTCTAAAAGATGTAGGTTCAGGGAAATCATTGAAAGCACCCACCATTGCTGGTAGAACTTGGATGCCAGAAGGTGAAATAATGTGGCCCAAAATTCTATGCCATCCTTTTCAAGTCCACACTTAGCTGGATTGACGGTTACCCTGTGTTGGGCTAACCTGGCAAACAAGGAACGTAGATGTTGCACATGTTCTTCAGAAGAAGAACTGGCCACCAATATCTCGTCTAAGTAGGAGCTGACGAGATTCAGGCCTCTTCATACGTCGTGGATAAAACGCTGGAAGGTTTGTGCAGCGTTTGTAAGACCAATTGGCACACGAAGGAATTCGAACGGACCAAAAGGCGTGATGACGGCCGTTTTGGGGATATCCGCCTCCTCTACTGGGATCTGGTGGTGAGCGCGGACCAGATCAATCTTGATGAACAGAGTTTTACCAGAGAGACAGGCTGTCAGATCCTGGATGTGAGGGATAGGATACTTATCAGGGACTGTGACCTTGTTGAGGCCACGGTAATCGACACAAGGGCGCCAATCACCTGACTTCTTGGGAACCATATGGAGTGGGGAGGCCCATGGACTTTTAGAAGGACGGATTATCCCTGGTTCGAGCATGTTTTCAAACTTCGCCCTAGCTATTTTAAGTTTGTCCGGGGCCAGACGTCTTGTTCTACAGGAGACTGGTGGGCCTTTAGTTCTAATGTGGTGAGTGCAAGTTGAGGTGACTGGAAGAGGTTCGTCTGCGGACCGAACGAGCTGTGGAAAATCCAAGAATAAGGAAGCGTAAGGCTGAGGAATTTCAGGCTGAAGAATAAGAGGACTGATGGCCTCTGAGTATGCCTGGGTGCCGCTGATGCTAATTTTTGTACGGGAATCGACCAGTTTCCGTCTTCGCGTATCGACCACGATGTCAAAATGCTGAAGAAAATCAATTCCCAAAATAGCGAAAGATAGGGCTGCAACCGTGAGAACCCAGCGAAATGTTCGCCGGAGGCCTAGGTCAAGCGTGAGTGAGCGTTGGCCATAGGTGGGAATGGGTGTGCCGTTAGCAGCACGAAGCATGGGTAGGGAAGGGGGGTCGCCTCGAGGGCTCTTGGAGGAATCACGCTGACTTCCGTCTCGGTATCGACCGGGAACGTGATTCCCGTGCTTGAATCCTCAATGTGAAAGAGGCGACTGTTAGGAAGGGTGCCGGCCGCGTTTTTCGTCATTAGGGGCCGGCTTGGGAGTTTCTCTGGTTGAAGTATTTACAAGGGGCGACGCAGCGCTTCGTCCGGTTGCCGAACTTGTTGTGGTACCAGCACAATTCGCAGATGCCTGAGATTTACGCGGGGACTTACTCCGACGTCGAAGCGAAAGAGATCGTGTCTTAAGGCGGGCGAAACCTCGCTGAAGACCTGCTATCTCCGCCCAAACCGTGCGCCAATCATCTGGTGGCGGACAAGATGAAAGATGTGGAGCTGAAAAACTTGGGTTCTCGGGACCCCTCTACGTACGATTCGTCACCGCTGTAATGGAGACAGGGGAGACGGTGCACAAACGATCCCGACTCTTATCAGCGAGTTGTGCTGCGTCTCACAAGATCGGAAACTTGGCTGCTGTGAGAATAACTTACGTGTTAACCGGAAGGCGTTGCATCCACGACTCCTTGAGTAGAGTCTTATCTATGGATGAGGGGCTCAGCAACTGTTGCATTTGAAGCAACAGATCAGATAGTCGCTTATATTCCAGTTGCAGATCTCAAAAGAGCTGTTGTAGCCGAGATCTATCAGACGGTGTGACCCGTTTGATAACGGCTCCTTCAAGGGCTTCATATCTATGTTCGGTGGGTAAATTCGGCAGAAGGTCACGCACTTGCATCGTGAACTCCTTGGGGTGTCTGGCCAAGAGTTGGTTAAATTTAGCCCGATCTGTCGTAACGCGCTGATTGTAGTACTCCGCCTCTAACTACATCAACCACAAAGCGGGTTCCATATCTAGAAACTGTGGAACAGTAATTGTGTCTGCTCCTACTGTCGGCTTTTGTTCTGAGTCCATTGCAAAATAAGGCCAAAGTTAATATATATATACACTAAAGTGACCAACGACAATTTACGTATATATATATATATGAAAGAATGAAATTATGTAAACTTCCAAAATTCAGAACGGTTAACCGGAATTAAGAGGTTGTGGGTTGAAATAATTTGCTGCAGTGAACCGGAAAATTACTTGCTGAAAAAAAGCTGAATAATCGGGCTCACCAAATTGTAGACGACTGGTACGTTTCTGTCTAGAATCGTGACTATTCTCCACAATAATTAAATCAGAAAAAACTGATTTAAAGACAACGAAGTTTACTGCAAAGAGACCGGTAAAGCGAGCTGTAAGCAGAACACAACAGAAGCAAAGCGCGACAGACCAGTAGCTAACGACCGGAAGGTGCAAGTGCAATTGTGACCTTGGGCGGTCAAACCAACGAGAAAATCCAGACATGCAACCAAACAGTATCAATAGTGTCAACGGTCAAAATAAATAGCAAAATAGTTGGAATACGTGGAAACTGATAATGTCCCTACAAGCCGTATCAGAACTGATGACGTCGTTTGGCTTGTCAGCTAATCAGGAGACTTCCTAGGTGCTTCCATCCCAATGCGCCATCGACTTTGATGACCCAGCTGACACCGAACAACCGGCTAACCTGACTCACTACCACAATCAAAATCTCTCCTGATTCCTCAGAGCTTAATGTCGGAGCGATGGTTCTTATGTTATAGTCTAAGAAGTCACCAGCCCCAACAGCCTATAGTCCATCCTCTTCAAGTAATATGCTGCGGCACTAGCTACTGCAATTACGGTGCTATTTCAACACATTTATTTCAGGTAGTCTACTCAATTCATGTAAGCGCGGTTTCATCCAGTTTATTTACAACAATGATGGCGGAACCGATGCAAGCAACTATCGCCCAGTAACACTGTTTCCATGTGCTTCCGAGGTGATGGAAGGTGAATTGTAGTACAAAAACACTTGAGTTCATCAAATTCAATAAAACATGGGCACGGATTCTGGTAAGATTATTCTTGCGTCATTACCTTGTTGGTGACAGTAGATCCTGGACCATGGTTGCCGAAGACCACCATCCCGTAAATGTTTTTTGATACTTTACCAAGTTGAATCACCGTGCTCAACTTAGTAGGCTATCGGTCATGAGTCTCAGGCAGGACGTGTATCGTGAACGTCAACGGCGAATTGCATTTTGAGTTCAAGACTGCAGCTGTCGGCCAATCGTCACTGATCATGTAGATGAACAATGTTAACGTTCAGCGTACAATACGGTTTCTTGAAGAGTGCTGTTCTAGAGCGATACCTCGACGCAGTGCTTCAGTGGTCGATGGACAGCACTTCCGTTCAATGCTGACATAAAAAATGATGCGTATACGACATGAGAGTAGCAAAATCCATCGGATTAGTTAATAAGTACTTGCTGTCGTTCCCCAAGAAAAAGACCTAGTAACTAATTTCAGCAAAACTCTCCTAGCGCCTCTACGCTAGCATTGGCAAAGCTAACAACAGATCGACAAAGTTTAGCAGGCTACCGTGGTACTTTCTAGTGCGTTTGTTATTGTAGTGGTTAATGTGGGAATTAGACATACAGGTATGAGCCTCATTCCTAGAAAAAGACATAACCACCCTTGAATCTATGAACCGACGTGACATGGAAAAGGTCGTAGGTTTTTACTCGTGTACTGTTATGCAGACCGGCTGGAGCTCCTGAACCTTTTCACATCGACTTGCAGACGGCTAAGGTGGGACATGAGCCTCACATCTAAAACTATGGTCACAACGGATTATCCCAGTCGAAATCTCCTTAGGCTGACAGAAACTACCGACTTGAGAGGAAAAATTCAGGTTAGAAGTTATACATGACCGCTCACTCTGTACGCAACACAGTGGTACTGTCTGAAGTTGTTTGACTTATTACGCCTTTTCGGCGGATTTCATGGGAGCTACTATTCTTGAGACGTTTAACATGTGTCTTGATTGGCCACTACGGACGATGTACTCATCTTAGAACGCCCGACTTTTGACGCGTACATATGTGCGTGTACGTTGTTACCAGCATGTTTATGTGCGTTTTTCATGCGACGCACTCACGCGCGCTATTTTGTTGAACAGGCCTTGCTAAGTTCGGTCACTTCGCACTAACCACACGCCGATGTACTTGCTCAGGATAACTTGTTACTGTTAACTCCCGCTCCTTTTATTTTGGTTTTTGTTACTATTTTCTCCAAACCCCATCGTAGGCGGGTGCGGATTATGTCCAAACCACTCTGCCACACAATAAAAAGGTGTTTCTTGCCTATGGTACTCTACTTTTGACTGTCATGCTCCCCTATAACATACTCATTTTTTTAGCTGGTCACGCGGACGGGTGGTTGCTAGATGTCGGCTGAGAAACGAAAGTTGCCAGGGGATCGAAAACCGCTCAAAAATACAGGCCCGTACTGGAGCAACTCAAGGCACAGCATCTTCACAAGTACTACATTTTCTCCTCCGCAAGAAACCAGTGAATCTTGGCGCACGTTTCCTCTTTGTCCTTTAACTGAACCACTTCGCGTATAGTGGATCACTTTAGGTGGGGTTCCTCAGAACCGATGAAAGTGTGAATGCGTGGACGCTAGTTTGCTGTGTTGCCTTTGGTGAGTGTAACTACATTCCCGAAAACGTATGCTAATACCACCCTAATCACTGTCATAACTTTTGACGACATACCACGATTGCCGAAGACTATTTCACTGTCACGCCTCAATCACAGAACCTCCTCCTGATAGCTTTTTGCCTTACGAATTCCCAAGGAGTCGTCGTGACTAATGTTCTGGCGGTCTACATGCAGTTGCCCTTAAGTCGCTTGCATGTTTTATATTGCCATCTTTAATGCTGAAACATTATTAGGGGGGAAACGTTCTTCTTCATTTGTCTCGGCGCGGCGATTATCTCGGAGCCAGCTGATGTGAGAAATTGAGCGCTAGCTGGCTGTTAGATGAAAATCCTGTGAATCGAACTAAGTTGAAGTTAATCTGCTCGTTGTAGTAAAGTTGTGGTCAAAACTGCCGAGGAACGTCTCGTAGATTCACTGCTGTTGAACTCCTTGAAACCTTTTTATACAGTTGCCCACAGTGTCTTGCTAGATCATCGGAATATATTTGGTTTATGACATCGGCCTTATTCTCATGATCTGTTGTAGAGTTCATTGGTCGTTGAATACGCTAACGTCTGTGTACTACTTGTGACGGTTGAACAAGACTGAATAATTCACACGTTGCCCTCTTCAAAACAAGCCCTAATAGATCTATTATTAACGAGTGTTTGAAGGATAACTGAACAAGCACACCGTGATTTTGAGAACTGCATCATCTCAGGACCAAACTACATCTAAATGTAACGGAATCCAACGCGAAATTCAAGTAGTGTGAAATGTTCAGACTGTTGCGGTCGATGTGGCTTCATTTTAAGTCTATAACAGTATAAGTAGCCTACTGCGCCTTTGAGCTACTCGCTACTCTCACAGACCACGACCACGTGACTATAGCCACTGTTCTGACGTATATGATGAGGTCGGTTTTGGGACTAAGCAATACGGTCTCTCTATGTGCATACATAGTCTGTCAACGGCGTACTATTCAAACCCTTCAATACAGCCTTTGACGTGTTACAAAACTCAATACTGTGTCCGTTAATCGTAGCTTGTGTCAACTACCTCCCAGTAATAACTCCCACCGTTATCTATGTCGGTTTCAGTTGATTGGCGCGTCTCGCGGAACTCTGCAGACACAGAAGACCTTCCAAAAAATTGAGGTGCCTTGCACCGATAGTCAGTGCAAAGTCGGCTGCCGTTTACCGTGTCTACACTGAAGATCTTGTACATTATTCATCACAGTACCGGGACATCGTTGAAGGCATCCGTTTCAGACTAGGCCGTCACAATGACTGGAACCAGAAAACGCCTGATTATAGACTTCAACACAAGCAACTGACGCTGCTTGACTCTTCGCTCCACGCACATACTGAAAGAATTGAACCAAGAGGTGTGTGAGTGGAAGCGTTTGTGGTCAAACTGGCTTACGCCGGCTGATGAAATGTTAGGCTGGTGTGGAACTGAAACCCCTATCACTCGGAAGAAAAGTGATGGAACTCGAGTCATTAGACCTAAACCAGAAAGAAAGATATTGAAAAAATAATGCAAGAACGACGGTGGCTGTTGGTCGGTTCAGAGGAAAAAATGTACGTATGTTAACAAGCTTTTACGGGAGGGAGAAAGACTTCGTTTGTGCGTTCCTGTTCCTGTGTTGACCGACAAAAATCGCGTCAGACAATTTCTACATAAAAACGAAGTGAACGTGAATGAATTCGGTGTTCCAGAATCCGTCGTAAGGTATACATTAGTCACGGGAGACTGAAACTTGACGTGGTGTGACAGCTTGCGCATCTCGATGACCTTTTGGGATAAACTGCACAGATTTACTCCTACAAGGAAGGCCAACAGGCAGAGGTCTGACAAACCACAGTCTTCTGATACTCCAGGTTGGGGGTTGGAAGATGGTTGGCATCTCTACCTGAAAAACGTACCGTCTCTGGTGCACCGTCACCCATCCGCTGCTTTGCGGTACAGGCTATTGAGCCAGAGGCTTTGGTTAAGAACCCTTATCTTGTCCAGGTCTGGGCGTCCTAATAGTATCTCAGTCCACGCATAACCATGAATCCTCATAACATAAACAATCCCATACTGCATCGTTCATCTCGCAGTATAAACCGGGTTGCCCCATCTGCTGCATACAGCAGCGTGGATAGGCGAAAACATGCTACTGCTGACCTCTTCCCCAC
>QNGE01002839.1:45161-66088 GCA_008508345.1 Paragonimus westermani | reverse complement strand
CGGCGCGTATTCCGGAACGTTCGGGATGCGCGATCAATTGGTCAAGTAGTTACGTTACACAGCTTGCGATGGTTGGGTCACGTGCTCCGTATGCCAGCTGAGCGTTTACCGTACCGGGCATTATATACTGAGGCCACCAACAGCTGGGTGAAACCGCGTGGTGGTCAAGCAACAACGTGGTCACGAAATATGAAGACCTTGACTGCTCCATTGAGCAAAGTGGGCAAGTATAGGCTGCCTGGATGGGGTCCTCGTGATCACCCAAACCGCTGGTTAGAGACGCTATCCGAGATGGCGGTGTCGCAGTCAATGGCGTACCAGTATCCATACCATTTCTAGTTCTTCCATTTAGTCTTCTTCAATCTTTGTTGTCCTTCGTAGTACTCTTTCATTCTAGGATATTCCACGTCATTGTTGAGGTGAGTGGCGGCCCGAGCCACAGTACCTTTTGGTCAGGCTCATGGCTGTTTTGATGATGATGAGATCAGAACTCCGTCAATGACAACATACATTTGCTTCCAACTTGGATTTCAGGGTTTGCAACCAGTCAACAAGGCAGTGTCAGACGTGTGAACGTTTAGATGTAGTATGTCTGAGTTTGCAGACGTCATGCGTGGCTTATTATGGGAATTATATTGAATTCACTTCACTTTTGCCGTTAAATGATGAACAAAGCAGTCTCTAAAGTTGTTGCAATTCGTGTTAGTTGTCCGGTGGGTATGGCGTGGTCTTCTGGTAAAACGGAAAATACTCAACTTTTTAAACTACGTCCTACGCCTCCCGAGTCTATATTACTTCTACCTAGTGCAAAGAGAATTTGAATAAAATTAGTGACTGGGTGTTTTCACACTTATCGGCAATCCTTGGAATAATATATCATTTACTAGAAAATTGTACTCACCTTTCCGTCATATCAAAATATGTTGGTGGCATTGCCATCTCGTCTGGAGTTACGCATTTTGTATTAGACGACTGGCAAGACAATGAGCTACACCCCCATCGTGCTACTCACTAGACTCTCGTAGTAAAGGTTTTGAGCTGTATAATAGATTTCCGGTATTGGGGTTTCTGTTTTATTACGTTAGTCTGGAGTGCGCCAACACATTTATTTTCCATTACCTAACAGAGGACAAGCACTCGGTACGAATAAAGTACGAAGCGTCCCTGGGGTTAGCTTACAACATTTTACGAACCGAGCACTCTGTTGCCACTGAATTACAGGACAAGCACTCAGCGGTTTAGTTATTGTGTCTGATCTGTTTCGCTCATCCAGTACAGAGTTTCCGTGTCATCATTGAAACACGTAGATTGAGTGTTGCAGCACGAAATAAAATAGAAATATTCAATTCAGTTTTACGGCCACACAACAATGTTACAACGCCATTTCGAAAATCCAAATACTTTTTCACGAAGGGTAATGGTTCACGGTTCTCACTGAAGTAAGACTGAATCCACAATTAAAGCGAGTTTGAGCTAAAATACTCAAAAATGAGAAACTACGAAACAGACAAAATGTGTTGTGGCTGACGCACTGGAAAATCTACAGGCAACAACACGTTAGTTATCGGATGAAAGAACACTGTTGGTCGTATCACGCAAGTATATCTGAAAGCGTTCGAGCAACCTGAAAAACCAACGTCCCCAACACTAGTTACACAGTTGATTGTTCGTAACTACGCCATCGCTGGGGATTTTCCTGAATCACTGACAGCCGCGCCGCACAAAACACGAACTGGCAAACTTCATTTCTATACAGAGTATTGTATTTCTGCTACTTCGATTATTGAATGTGAGATAAGAGGCTTCCCGAATAGGGAAACGTGGACTGATATCAAAATCGCTCCTACGATCAGCGGTGAAAACAGTAGAGTATGAAAATTGAAAGCATATATGCCGTCTACACAAATCAGTTGGCCATCCAGAAAAGCAACACCCGATCAGTTTAAATATGCCTGATAGTTCCTATTACATAGAATCAACTTCGGAGCCCACCTGAAAAAGACAATCTGAGCAATGACTGTTTCCGAGAAGTAAGGTTGTCAAATGATGCATCCGATGATGCCGCAAAATATATTCCAGATGAGTAATTTGAATTAGTTTGTCATATCATTCTCAAAGGCTAAATCGGTCGAGCAGTTCCTTTGCCCTCAGAATATCGTTATTTTCATAAGCTTTGTTACTCCTAGGTCATGATAATACATACAGGAATCATACTCCACCGAGCTCGAATAGCTTACTGAGAGGCACCTGTTGTGCACGCGAATCTATCGAAGAAAACAGACTGTAAGTTAAACCCCATACGGTTTGAAACAATAGGGAATCGTTCCGATGTGGTGAAGTGCCGTCAATGAGTAATTTGAGTAATTTTGAATAAGCCCTGAACGAATGCAATAGTCCGTGAAATACGGAATACCACAGGTAGCTGTACCATCCAACAACAACGCCCATGTAGGATGATCTACTAATCCTTACACAGTTCATGACAAGAAGACGTCGGGCGAGCAAAACTGGAAGTGTATCATCGGAGGCAGCAAGCTAATACAACCGACTGGATCATTTTGTGATTACATGAAAGCAAAAACATGCAGACATGATAGCTAATGCCTGGTTGACAGGCGAGTGAGGGAGCTGTTCAAGCTGGGTTTTAGAACAACCATGCTTCCCTAAGTAGACTAAACATCACAGAACTGAAAAAATCGTCAGGAAGCATCGTTTACTTGACAGAAAACGCTATAAAAACACAACAGGTCCCAGAGAATCGTATATAAAAATGTTCTATATATATGCAAACGAACAAAAGTCGGCTTGAGATGGTGGGCGAGACAAGAGGAGAACAAAAGGTCAGAGAAGTAGACAGAAATCCCGCGCGCCCACACACACACAAACATCATTTTGTTTGGCGTGGCACAGGAATAAGCGGTCTGTTATCAAAAGGTGCAATCTGGTTGATTGTGTGACCCCTGATTGGACGAATTAAAACATGCTCAAAGTAAATGCATAATCCGAGTTAAGTCCATGAGAGCGGCAGGTGTGGAGTTTAGGACGTCGGTTGGTTTTTATCATCTGAAATTGAGTAAAAACAAAGACAATTAAAACTACCGACCGATGGCAGTAGGCCGCAAGCGGAACACTCACTTGCCAAGAAAAACGGGAACAAGCAATTAAATAGCACCCAAGCATAAAACCGCCCAGAAACTAGGAGCCAGTTTATTTCATATCAGGTCTCGATCGACAACTGATAGTGTCTAACTGTCGAGAGAAATCGCTTAACACAGTATCAAAAATAATCTACCATGGGTACACTTCCATCAGTCACAAATACCACCGACAAAACTGCAGAGGGACTTATAACAAGGTTTCCTCAAAGAAAGCTAGTTTAAAACCTTGACAAATCGCCTGGGAATGCTCCAGGGAATCAGTAAACCGAAACAACTTATATTACTCCGTTTTTATTTCGGAAAATGCTCTCATTCGGCTGCGGATTATCACAAATTTATACACTTGTTGAGTTCACAACAGCTCTCAGTTTAGATGAGAAAATCAAAAAATACACAAACAGTAGCCTCTGTTTTTTTCCACAACTTGTGTATTAGTTCATCACCTTGCTGAAAGCAGTTCCAAATGTTTGATGTGATGACTAGGAGCAACTAGCTGTTCAATATGAAATTGTTTCCAAACAAGCCAGTGACTAAAAGTGTACATTCAGATTAACAGCAATTGTTTCGTCTTAACTATGGATATGAAACGCACTACAGTGGTACTCCCCAAAATCCCACGTAGCCTCTGTGAAAAGTTGGAGTCTTAGAAAGAGGAATTCGCAAATTCAGTAAAGTTCACATCATCATCATCATCATAGACAGCAATACATCAGTGGTTCACACTAATGCTTAACTGCAACACAACCATGAAGAAAAAGCAAACCCCACAGAGGAAGAGAGAAGGAAAAAGAAGGGGACGGGAAGGGACCTAACGACTGAAAATGACTACGTCCCTATTCAAACATTCAACATCAAGGTGCCTACACCTTGCAAACAAACAACCGAGCTGCAAGTGAGAGTAAAGTTCACAGAGAGCGACTACCACGTTCTTTACCACAACTGTGCCACTGGGAATTCAAAATCACAAAGGATACACGTACGGGTATAACGTTAAACGAGAGTGGACACAATTCTGCATACTTGTCATAACGAACGACTGGACTAAGACGGACTATGCAAGATGGACAAGAAAAGCATGTAGGAGAGCAGACAAGCTGGGACACACGGATTCCCAACCAGTTCCACGCACTGAACTGTAAAAAAACGTAATCCACAGGTGTCCACTGCCATTTTGACCCCAACCAGGGAGCCGAAAACACCTTAACGAAGCTAACTCAAACGTCAGACCCTTTATGTTCAGAACCCAAGAAACACGTCAGTCACTAGATCGTCCCTTTAAATCTAATCCAACAAATGCAACTAAAATACGACGTGGAAAGGTGTGAAATAGCAGTCTTGGAACGTTGCCAGTTAGATGAACGTCACGCTCAATCGTCGACAGGGTCTCCTTGTTTCGAACTCTGTTGGTGTAGGCACCAAATTCAGTTTCAGGATAGGAATAAGGGGATGATAGGATGCTCCCATACTTGTCCCCTACAACACTGCAGAACGAATTACCGAATGGAATGCACCTTTCTAATCAAGGAAAACTGCAATTACCGGAAGACGACTCATACGACGCAATTTCAGAAGTAGGCGAACAGCCACAATCTGACCAGTACATTCTCGTGCAGGACGATGCGAAGTTAGTCCTTCAACAATGTCAGCCTCAATTGCTGCAGTGAGTTGACTAGATATATCATTGCCATCATTATCGCAACGGTCTTGAGAACGCCCGGAACGCGTTGTGTCTCGGATCGTCGCTCACCACTACGGTGACACAGGATAGTGGTGAGTGGGGTTAAGCTAGCAGCCACAGGAATACCCGTCTTCTTTCTTGGATGTGGAAACCACTATCGATTGACTCCAACAGACAGCGGTTTTCACCGATATACACAGAAATCCACGTTACCACTAATACTGTCTAATCCACTTGGAAAACTGTACGCGATTATCTAAGCTGACAACCCCATTACGTTTGAGAGCCGAAAATCCACTGCGAACGTCAGCCTTGGTGGGTTGTTATAGGTCTGTCAACAAGGATATCACAATGCACGTATGTGGCAGTAACACAGTAGAAGTACGTTGGCTTTCGGAATGTCCTGCCTAGCGCTCCGATCATATGGACTTATTATGGATGATGGCGCTGTTTGCCTCGCTAACAGGTTCACAGACGGACGGTCGCCCTAGATGAGTAGCAAGGATAAGTTTGGCAGTGTTCTCTGAAGCAGCTCCAAATTCTCTAACTTTCTCCGTCAGTTGAGCTTTGCGATCCGTGGTATTCCTCTTAGGCTTGTTATATGAACTACCATGAGAGGGGTTCCCTTTGACATCTATCAACTCTAGCTGTTTCTTCGAAAAGGGCTTGCGAAATTTGGCTCTAGCTGAAGTTAGGATCTTCGGGAGCAAAGGTGCTAAATGTGAACTCTGAGCCAACCTAGTACATGTGCCTCACTGGCGACCTGGCCATTTTGTTGGCGTACAGCCACTGCGGTCGGTGCAGTAATACACAACCGTTAGCGGTCTGAGAGGTTCTGCAACAAGGCGCATCCTTAGAAGTTAAAACAACGTCATCTGCGTACTCTATGTCACGAAGTCTAGCGATTGCGACCACTTTTATTACATCTAATTCGTAACCTGTTACAGCATGCTCCAAGGTCTCTTCTACCGGAAAGTTGCTTAAAGTGGCTGAGACTGTTGGACCCTGTCTCATTCCGCTTAGGATTGTGAATATATGAAAAAAACGTCGTAAGCCGTAGCTCAACTACAGATCTAGTGATAAATTACACTCAAAATCTGAATATAAATCTCAGGTGCACCGTTCCCTGATAGGGAGTCCCAAGGTGCAACTCTTATAAGTATCATCATCACCATTATCGTACACATCGATACATCAGTGTGGTTGGAGTCGGTGCTTAACAATTAACAACCACGGAGAAAAACGCAAGCACAGTAGAAAAAAGGAATGGAGGAAGGGAAGTAACTAATAAAAATAACTACGTCAAATTCAAAAGCATTCCACATCGAGGTGCCTTCAATATGAAAACAAAACAACAGAGATGCAAGTGAAATTAAGGCCCACTGATATGTAAAAAGAACGATTGTGAATAGTGACATTGGAGCATACCATAGTGAGAACAATGCAATCAAGACTAAGACGAAACTCCGTATGCTCATTGCGAATATGTTGTCCACACATTGCAGTTAGTCGGCAGAGCATAGCGGCCTCTTCGATGAGAGGAGTCGAGTTTGCATAACAACTGCGACCATCAACCTATCGTCCGCAGCCCGTGCGCCTTCCAAACGATCTACCTGGTGGTCAACGCATTAAGTGGGTCCCGACGATGAACGCATCAAAGTCCAGGTTTAATTCCGCAGAGCACTAGCAGCCTCTGGGCTGCACCGCTGAGGAAGGGATCGGTCTACAAAACTTAAATATACCCGTTTTCGAGTGGGATATTCAAGAAATTGTAGAGAATCATGGCGGTTGGTAGCTGAACCATCAGTAGGCTCATGCGGCATAGTATGACACTTAGCGTTCACTGAAACGCTGGGCGAAGTTTATTCACACCAGTGAATGATCCGATTTTAAACGCGTGCACTAAACAGGAGACTTAGTCTTGGAAACAGCCAGGCCACTTGTCTACGACTGCATTCGCAAGGGAGATCTTCAAGTGGTGTTTAAAACGCCGAAAAATAGCAGCCAACGGAAACAGACCGTCGGCAGCACAAAGCGGGGACAGTCGTTCTTCAAAAGAGGGCTAGCCACCAAACTTGCGCTCTTCGGTGCTTACCTTACCTACCTATAGTCAGTGCTACCGTGTCCACAGTATTCATAAAGTTAGCCAGCGGGTGATAAACTTCACCTCAGAGAGTGTCTGGACGACGGTATGTCGCAGCACACGTTATAAAGATGATCGATTGTCATCCAATCAAGCACCGTTTCCTCTGCCTTTGTGTTCATGGTAACTCTAATATCAGAATCTAATCCAGACAAGCGCATCTTAATCGTGCGTTATGAATCATCATACCATTTTGAAATCCTGAAACCCCGTTTCAATAAGGTGAAAAACGTAATCGATGCCGGCTTTCAACGTTCGTGTAGGAGATGGTTGTCGATTTCCATGTTTAACTGAAAAAAGGCATGGAGTCTCATCTGTGTCAGATGGCTGATCTGAATATAATGCGATCATCCTAGCTAATCCCACAACGTTGGCTTTATTAGACCATGGATTTAACACGAACACGATGATCGGCCCAACTCAGTAGTCGTTGGATTCGGCGCTGACGAACGAACTTTTTCATCTTCTTTTGAGTCCACAAACAACTTTCCCGCCCGATCGATGTACGGTTCTTGTCAGAATGTCAAGCTGAAGCGAAGATTCAATTAATAAAACAAATCGGGATTTACCAGACGCCATTCAAACGATTCAATATTTACCCAAATTAATAGCCAGATGTTCTATCTGCTAACATCTTTTATGTGAGACGTGTTAGGAAATTTAATCGATGTAGTGACAAAGTTACTAGTTATACAACCACATCTGTCCAAACACCAGGTCCCCTTCATTTTTCAGCGAACCCTCAGAGAAAATTCCTGTTGAATTTATATGCCACAACAGCACCCAGCAAAGGAGGGCTGATTAATAATAAATACAAGCATGACGGACGCTACTACCAGCAGCGATATTTCCGTTGGGCGCGGTTACAGTGTCGCCGAGAACAGTCTGAGGCTTGCGAGGGCCGTAAACAATCAGTGTGTAAAATATTGTCGCTTTTTTGAGGTGAATACAGTTAGAACGCTGACAATGGAATCCCCGTAAACAAGACTAGAAAAGATTTTGAATTAGAATATTTCTAGAGAAATATGATGTAAATATTGTGCATATCTTCATATCACACTAATTTTTGCACCAAAGGTAATGTTTATTCTTATTAGTTCGCTTTTAAAACGGAAAACAAGCATACCAGTCTGTTAAAACCATCAATTCAGACTGTTAACCAATGTTTACATGATTATAAGCCTCTGCCAAGAATAATGAATCTACAGAAATACAGCAACCTCAAGTAAAAGCGCGTGAACACCAGCAACTATTAAAATCACACAAAGTCGCATGAAAGAAGTCGATGAATTCCAAGGAATAGGACTTGAGATACATTTAGGCGACATCCAATATACGGTATGATTCAGTTACCAAGGCGAAGATTGTTTCTCTCTGAGAAAGCTTCTTGCATCATATTGCGGACATTTGTCTAATTACCTAAACATTAGTTTTGTTAATCTTTATTAGCACGTGTTTTCTTTGAATTTTAATTATACAATGCTCATAAGAAGTATGTTTAATGCAGTTGTAGAGGTTCCAGTGTCATCATTCGAAACTGACAGGTCACTGTTCGGTCAACTGGAACATCTTGATGAACCTATCCGCATGACTTCAATGCGTTCGTCTATACACGGTCCTTAGTTATCTTGCTGAACCATCATGTGTGTAATCATGTTAATTGCCTACCTAACATGTTATGTTCAATATGTAACGTGTCCCGACACCGATACCTACCTGACCCACATTTAAAAGGCAAATGAGAACTACAAAAACACCCATGCTAATTCAATCAAAGGCCGGCAGAGAAGGCCCAGCACCACACCTGACAGGGACGGTCCGCTGAAGCGCCTGATAATGAGCGTCCGACACGGTCAGCGGTTCCAATTCTTTCAGTAACGTTAGTCTCGTTGCTACCAACACAACATCTAGTCCATTGTTTGGCATGGTCCATGGTCACGAACAGTGCTACAACGAATCAGGTTTTGTCATACTTCTACGTGAGGCATCGAGAGGAATGATCATTCATTGTTGCCCAGCATGCTAAATAACACATCCTGCCCTGATGCCGACACGTGAGCTAAACAAGACACAGTCTTACGATGAGAACTTCCGACTCCAAGACTTATGTAACTTTATCCAGCAAACGAATTACAAGTCAAGAACTACTCTCAAATCAACCGATCCATTAGTTATGCCACACAAACTCCAACTGTCTCAACTGACGATCGGCAACTGTGAAAATCAGTTTCATCGCACTATCCGGCTTTTGATAGGTCCAAACACTTTGTCAGACATTTTTGTTACTCATGTATATTCGGTGTATTGTTATTTACGTGTTCTGTACCTATATTTATATCCGGGTTTTGATAAGCCCATACATTTTGTCGAACAGTCTGTGTTATTCACTTGTATTCGGTAGACTGCTATTTATGTATGGTATATGCATTTTTATTGACGTTATCACCGTTTGATTGCAAGTGACAATTGTGCCAACACGGTCGGAGACGCGCTATCGTAAGAGTTCGCCAATGTGCGACGCATACTATCAACAAAGAGAAGGCAACAAGATGGTGGATAATGTATAAGTCGTGCCATTCTGTAACTAGCCCAGTGCACATAAAGTCACCCGTATTTTTGAAGAATCTCCCTATTTTTAATTCAGGAAGCTCAATTTTTACCGAAGTGAAGTGAAATCCGTACAAAAGAGGGGTTCCTCATGATCAAATTATGTTACAACGATAACATCCGAATGGGTCGACTGAACATATGAAATGATCAAAAAAACACTCATAGGAAAGGGAAACAAATCTATGGACAAGAATGCACCAATTGTAACAAAGTTGTGCACAATTTCCCACGGAGTTCTCCACCTTGGGTTACAACTGTATCTGTTAGTCATATGCTCACCAGCACGGTAGTACAGTTACCCTTTATCCACACAGCTGGGTCCCGACCTGGTGAGTGTGCATGCCAAACATCTATTCGAAACGTTGTAATCTAGGTAATTCTAGACGGCTTTTGGTGGCATTCACCAAAATCTAGCTCAGATGAATTCCGTCACTAACCAGAAAGAAAACCACTTCCACAGAAAAAAAGCACGTTTCCATGACCAATAACCGTTAGTGCTGAAGCTTGACAAGGACCACTGTTCTCCTTGGCCGATGAACTTAATAATTGTAATGGCAACGGAAACCGAGAACAAATAGCATAACCGGCTTGTAGTCCTGATGACATACTTTTCCCCACTAGGGAATTGGCTGACTTTTATCTCAAAGTTTGGGAAAACACAACAGAATAGTTACCATAGATGAACTCTAAACATAGCAGCAAAGTGAAATAATGCATCTTCACTTTACTCATCGCTGTATTTTCTTATTCACATATTTCATCCTACATTCTGTTCAGATAAAATGCAACCATACTGTGAATGGAACAACGTAGTATTGATATAAAATGAGTCACAGGTGTAATAATTCTGGAGCAAAAATCGGCTAGAAATAATTGCTTTGCGAAAGTTAACAATTTCAGCATAAGCCGGTTTGGTTGTGTGCAAAAACATGTGAGAATGTTGAAACCATGTGGTTTTTTCGTCTTGGCATCAGTTAACCAAGAGTAATAAAAATATACACAGTTAGGAGCGAAGTGATCTTACGGCTATAGGGTGAAAGAAATTTTGACAATTTCTGGAAAAAAAACACAAGTTTCGTTCCACCCGGAAACAGAAATCATCATCATACATTTTTACTGCTTTAAGAGGACACCTTTCAGCTTTTGTTTTCATAAACTCACCGGCTTGCACACGTTCTTTACAATTACGTCTAATAAGTTCTCTAAGTCGTTTGGGTCAGCGATATGTATAGAGCAGTCCAAAAATTATCATAGCGTAGAAACTATGGCTGGTAGACAACATAGCTGTGTTGGAGAGATGAGCTGTTGGAAGGCGCCCAAGTAACAACACGCGCATCTTATGTACACTGATACACAAACTTGATGATTACACGCCAGTGCGCGTAACTAATCTAGCTGTTTTTGTCTACCGAAGGACGAACTACAAACCATCAACAGACTGTCATTCTACTTTGTGTAGTGGACTGCTTCCACTTTCCTCGTACGACGTGTCAGTACAATGTTCAGCCCTGAAACATTTCAGCTTATATTTTTATCGTTAAAGATTAGTGTTCAAATGATCACTGCCAGTAAAAAGATGTTCTTCTGATTTCAATCGAAGATACACATGTGATCAGGTGAGTGAAGATATTCGCATGCGTGATTTAGACAGAACACATGAGTGAGCGATTGCTGCATTAATCCAACAAAAGCTGATATTTTAGTGTTCAATTCGATCAGGAAGCAGGCAATAGTTTGTTACAGCGAGGTCAAAAAAAGTCTCCTTTGCTTTTTTTATACATGAAACCGTATAATGGTTACGTTCAACAATATGACGGTAAATGTGTGAAATGTGGGTTGGTGATTACCTTAAACCTGTTCCATCACCCGGCGACCGTAATCCCAACCAGTCCCAAACTTTTATGCATCAGTATTTAACTTTCTGCATGTACTGAAAGTTTTATTAAAAGTTGCAGCGAAAAAGATCCGGGGATGGGCTCTGACAATCAGTGAATGTGATGGCATGGGAGTGCTCATAAATATATGGGAATCCCAGAATTAGCGTATAGAGAAAACACTCTATCGAGCTGTAGTGAATCTCTGGAAGCCCAAAACGTCCTAGACGGATCAGAAGCTTCAGTTAATCAATTTGGAATGAGCTTTATACCTTTCAATTACAATATGTCGTCACACAGAAGACAATTCCTTGTCTGACCTCACACTTAATAACGAGGTCCTGGATGTAGTTGAGAACTTCGAGGATGATGTGGGTTACACTGACGACAATGACACGAGTAAAAATCGTCTAGCAGAACTTAGAACGATGTTCGCCAACTCGCACCATTCATAACGCTGACATGATCACAGTCTCTCGGTAAAAGAACGAGTGTAACAAGCGACTGTTTGAACAATTTTATCATATAATTGCATAACGTGGCTCATTTACATGCCTGTTTCGGAGCATCGGTGTCCTTGAAACATTGGCGGCGTGCGATAGAAACAGCGTGTTAAGAATACCAAAATTCATCGGCGTCTTCTTAGGAACGACAAACTACATCAACAACTGAGTTTAATAGCTTAGCCTAGCAAGATCCGTTGATTTAGAGTCACTTAGCGAATATCAATCAAGTACATGCTGCCATCCGCTTTGTCTGAATGTGGTGCGTTAGAGTGAAAACGACAGTCTGGTGGCCAGCGCATGACACCGGCCTGTTACACAGAAGCACTGACAGTGAAGCTTGCATCTGTAGGGCATTTTCGGCCTCTTCGACAGAGTCGGAGGGACAACAGTTATCATTGGTTAGAGAAGCTATCTCCCAAGTAGCCTGAATTGCGCATCCGTGTGTATCGATTAAAATGTTTGCTTTTCTCACAGCTTTCATTACACATCTCACACCTCTCGTCTGCCTAATAATCCACATTTTACCAATTTATTGGATCATGTTTGATAGTGTACACAATTATCTCTCACACATACACATGATATACACTAATTATACGTAGTCGATTGTCTTACGCATGACTGGTGTAAACAAATGAAACACAAACATTTCACAGCAGCTGCCATTTTACTGCATTGGTCAATTAGGTGGGCAGCACTCGATTCTCAAAAACAGAAGACATTTCACTCGGAGTTTATAAGCCCACTTAAAAAACTAAATACCGACGAGGACATAGAAAGAAACAAATGTGATCTAGTAGGTAGCTGGAATAGTGCACAACAAATCAAACCACAGTGAATGAGACAGAGAACAAAAGTGGAAACGCGATTGACTACGTGTGATTGGTAACAAACTACGAAACCTTGCCTTGATATGAAAGCCATTGTGCATCAAACCAACGTCAAATTTACCACATCAACCACCTAATTATCACACCGAAATTAATCCATTTCGTGAGCACAATGCACGGGGGTGCGCACATGTACAAAAATAGACTTTAAGGTGGTGCAGCAATACACCGTACTAAACCAACGGTGAGGGATTTCAGCTTAAATTACGGTTCACACGGTCTGTTCGCGGGTAGATGGTGTATCGGACCCAGCGACCAAGCGGTAGTAAGTCTCGGTCGGTTGTGCGTATAGGCATTAAACGTGGGTTTAGCCAAACGAATTAAACAACTGACGCGGAATGCAAGAGCCACTGGTCTGGTAATGACGCAGATACCACATGCACCTGCATACTTCATACACACAGAACATATCTGATGCATGTTTGCCCGATGAGGCATAACAGTGTGGCAAGTAATACCTACATGTCTTGTTAGTAGTGGGTGGCTTGGAAGAGGCCAGATGTGAGGTGTTTGTGTACGAACTTGCGTGGGCCGATGGCAAGAGCGCGATATAGCAGTCAGTGGAACGTTGAGGAAACCCTTGACTAGGTGACATTTGTTGATGCGCAGGAGGTGGTTGACGTTGCAAGAGTACACTGGTCGCTGTGGCCAACGTCGAGTTCATTTTCAAGGCTGGTCGGACAGTGCTGGCGATTGCCCGCTGCTGCAGCTGATTGATTTGGCTGGTTGCGAGAGCAAGTGCGCTTGAAGAATGCAGGTGCGTTGAATTTCCTTGAGCGCCGGCAAAACTATTTGCGACTTGTACTGCGGATGTCGACGTCTGAGTGATTAAATTTGTTGCGTTCAACGTGGATAAGTGGCCGACTGGCATAGAATTCGGTGCCAGCGAGATGTATTTTTGAAGCACCCCTGGCTCCGTTTGTCTTCGAGGATGAGGAATATATTGCACGCTAGAAAATGGAAAACTGATAAAAATCAGAATGCTACAGAAAGGCGTACTGAAAGGCTTACTAGAAAGTGGAGCGACCAAAATTAGTCAACATAGTATTTCACAAAAGTCTCCGAGGGATTAGTTAATCACAAACCTCCTTTGAAAAATGATGTTTTTAAGGGTGCACTTGGTACGATAAGCACAACAGCAATGAAACGCGTTTATAATGCAGCCAAATCAACAAATCTTTATCTCGATCAAAAAGGAAACGTCCACGTGATCAACCACTCAGCGCATCAATCAGATCCCAGCAGTTACGGAAACATTTAGACCGATATAGCAGAAAGTTTCCAACCGAGATCCAAAAACTTACATCAAAGTAGACGAGAAACCTTTCGGCTCACAAGCTGATGAACGCTAGTCAGTATCCGAGACACATGGCGTCTTTCAGAAAACATTTTCATCGATCAAAAATTACAAAGCTAGCACTGCAGTTTTGACTACCATCCTGAGGAATAATCACAACTCGATCAGTTTCGAGAGGCATTATAAACAAACTATCAGTAGTCGGGGTTGTGCGCTCAAATCAATTTAGACGCGAGGATGAGTCTAGATTTCAACAGATCAATTTTGTTCAACAGGCGATACCTTCGTTATCAAGTTAACCACAATACCACGGTCAATGGGCGTTTGAAATAAAATGATATCGTGATTCCTCCCTCCTAACAATCTAAATCCAATCAAGAGAACATTCCAGAGCCACAAGGTCATATACTGTTTGGAAAAATGAAATGGTCACGGTAGTTTGAAGCGTCCAACTTGTACAGGTCACACATGTGTACACAGTTTGCAGTCATCGCTCAGACTTGTTACATTTTCACGTACGCGTGACAGCGAATTGTCGAGTCATCCAGCATGAATAAAGCAGGTCGGTGCTGCTAATTTATTCAATAAACATCGCTTCATTAATTTTAGTGTGTCAGTAACCCAATTCAACACTACGAAAGAACGTAATCATTTTGTCAGATTCAACATAATTCCATCGAAATTGGCAAGTTGACCAAGTTGGAGTTTAGAAAAATGGGTTGATAAGAGAATGCGTACATGAATATTCTGCAGTAAAAGAAAACAATAATCGTACATAGCATCCTCACGATGCGCAGTGACGTTCGTTCAGCCCATGAGTGTTCCGTTAGCTGGCTCCAGCCACAAGCAATCATTTTCAGAGAGCTCAGTCGGTCAGAATAGGTTAATGTTTAAGGAGGGCAATGCTCCATTCCACCTGAGTAACCTTGAGTGGGCACACATGCCGTTTCATAATAGTGACCACTTGCCTTGATCTGGTCGAGTAGTTAACCTCAATCCCACAGAGAACATCTGATTCACTGATTTTCCCGGATGCATTCGCACTTGAAATTGACGACCTCGAAAGCATAGCAGCAGATAAGACAAGAATACATGGTGGAGTTTTTGAATCGTACACAATAAACTTCATGAAAGATGAACCAATAAGGTAGCAAAAAGCAGGAGAGGAAAACGGTCGTTTTCAGAATGTGTTCACGTTAATTATGTTGCTGATTTGTTGTTCAACCGTGCACCTTGATCGGAATGAAATGTGATGAGGCGATATCTTGGGAGCGAACAAGTCCACTTAAAAATCATTGATGTGCAGTAAATGCGATCGATACCGATGAGCTGGTGGATGTGTACAAAAATTCATCAATTCGAAAGATAGAATAATGTAACTTTCCTGTGCTTGCCGGCAAAGTGATGTTAGCTGCCTGTGTCCATATTCTGTCCAAGACTGGATGAAACAAATCCCGATGAGCACTGCTCCAAGGAGATAGTAAGTAAGTAAGTGAAGTTATCAAAGGTTCGTGAGTAACCGTTAAGTACATTCAGCCCGTAACTTACAGCTCCATCTACTGCAATGGAGGCAGTAGAGGAACGGGAACGCACGTATATCACACAGCCAATGATTATAAAGTCCGCGAATGGCATGGAAACCGATACCAAATGAATCCGAATAAAATAACCTATCAAGAAATAACACAAAAGGTAAAAAACAACCAATGAGAAGCGCTAAACATCGGTTGTAAAGAGCGACATGATTTAATTCAAGGTCCCAGAGGCGGAATTTGAATGTAACATTTATGGGTTGAATGAACAAATACAGTCGTAGACACATTAACACTGCCAGGGAAACATTAAAGTACATTGCAATATGAATATCAGCCCATGAACATCAGGTTAAAACCACTGGAGTCAGAAAATAGAACAGAGTGGGAAGTGGGAAGTGTAGACTACAATAAGTTAATCTGACCCTTAATCATTTATTGTCTATGAGCCAATGGTTCGGAAACCTGAGCTGAGTAACCCGTGACAAAACTCAGAGTAGTTGAAGCAGAAATTAAAGAGGATATATTAGCCGAAAATAGCTGTCAAAAACGAAACAAAACAGAGTTTTCCCACTTAAAGATGTACCGGCAGCACACACACCAACGATTTTGTTCTTGGGAAGTGCAACAGCAACCATAACGCGCATATGTGCACTCACGTGCACACAGGCTGATGGATCCCCAACTACAGATTTCCGCGAAGATAGGATAAATTCACGGTTGATGGTGGAGGTTTCCGTGAAAATAACACCAGGTTATCAATAGTATGAGAACGTGGAATAGGTTAAGCCAGCAGAGGACGATTTACATCCCTCAACGAGAGCGAATCACTTCTGGTTACCAGCAAACATGGACAACTCCAGTCACTAATTCGGGAAGAACGCCATCCAGCCAACAGTGTGGACGAATCCCCCAGATGGGCCGCATTACACAATGTACAAGGTATGTCGAGAAAAATTTAAGTGTTTAATTTAAATGAACAACTTGAGTTTAGGAGAGTAAACTTGGATAAAATCTGCTTTCACTCCACTGGGAAGATTGTGCGACGAGGGGCGTTCACAGTGAAGTTGTCAGTCATCTTTCAGACACGTGTCGAACAGAGAAAATATATACATGCACAAACATGGGCGTATCAAAACACAAAGACCTCACACTCACCCACAAGAATCAACGGAATCTGGCATTCTTTGTACTTTTCCTGGAACAGTGGCCGTTGGCTTGCAGGTGTCCGCTAAGCTCACTGAACTTGTTGAAGTCAAATGAACAGAGCCGCACACCACCGGTGAAGGTTGCCGAGCAGTGTTATCAGGCACCTTTTGTTGCATAAGGTAAGTGTGATTCACATGAACAGGCGGCGAAGAGTACTTGATGACATTCGACATAATGGGTGCGGATAGTTGTTGAGCACTGATATTTTGAACAAGTAACGACATCCTGGCCTCATTGGTGATTGCCACAGATCCCATAGTCTTGTTTTTGACGGTTGTTGTTTTCACAGCACTGTGTATGGTGGGTGGCGAACCAATGCGACTGTTTTGCTTCGGGCTATAGTTGTGACGATCAACGATCGGCTGATCTGGTCTAGCCTGTAACATGGAACGAACAGCTTGTTGTGGGTGTGGAAGTTTAGCAGCAACAGAAGTCAAACTCCCACTCAGATTCGCCAAAGTCGGCGACTGGGTTGATCCATTACGCTCACACACGGGAATCGACAAAACACCGGAAGAGGTGCAAGCGATAGGTGAGCGTGATTGTGAAACGCTTACACCCATACTTGTGTGAACATTAGGTGGTGTGACGGTCAGGCGATTACTTCCCTGTGGTGGTTTGCCTTTCGGCAGACCGCTACTGAGGTTTCCAGGAACAATCGACTGAGCACTAATTGAGTTGGTCGAACAAGAAATCGGTAGTTGGGCCGCAGTGGAGGAAATAGGTTTCGGAGTACTGGTTGTGGTCAAAAGGGTAGTGAGTTTCGATGGCGAAGTGTTTGAACTACGATCCGGACTAACGAAATGGAGAACCAAACGACAAGAAAAACACGCACATGCTATAGTCAAATCAGAATGTGTGGAATAAACAGAGAAAAACCACAAGTTTCAAGCAAGCTAACGCACGATAATCTAACAGTAGTATGTGCACACACACTGAGTACAGCGTACACATGAAGAGACT
The DNA here is from genome assembly GCA_008508345.1 of Paragonimus westermani. NCBI lineage: Eukaryota > Metazoa > Platyhelminthes > Trematoda > Plagiorchiida > Troglotrematidae > Paragonimus > Paragonimus westermani. Next base: position 48,228 of record QNGE01002839.1, on the reverse strand, counting down.
CACATTGGGAAACAGCAGAAAAGAAACAGCATACAACCCAATCGCTTATTATTATGTAACACGCACATGCTAGTTGGTGGTACGCACTACTGAGCAGACCACTAACAGTGATCAAGGTTACAAAATCTCTCAGCTAGCGTAGGGATCGAACTGGCGTTTAACAGCGAGAGTCTCTTAGTTATGCTATCATCTGTCATACCATACTCATCGTCAAACCGTGATACGGAAAATTGATAGATGTTATCATCATCCGTGACACACATCATCCGTACAATGCGTAGACTGAAGCCTGTCTAAATCGCGCATTCACCAGCACCGTTTGAGAGTTCAGCTAGCGTATGCACGGAGATCATCATGAAAAAGAAAGATGATGGGTTTAACACGCAAGCAAGTCGCATCATATGCTACCCGATTTTCACTGAGATTGGTTAGAGGAGAAAACGGCACGATCGAGCAGAGATTTAGTCCGTTGAAAGACCGCCTTCCAGTGGACAGCAGACCGGGGGAAAAGAGGTATGGGATAACCAACAGAATTGCAAAGGGGATGATACGAAAAACATTCTGAAACCTTGGGAACTTACCGATCAATCGTGAATCTTTGAAATATAGGGAGAGCTGCTCTCCAAAGAGCGCTGAAGAAAGAGTGAATTGGTGAGCAACAAGTAAAAACTGTAAGCATCGTTTGAAAAGTGTGGCAGTAAATGAGAAAAAAGCGATGCATACCGGTCCAAACACTTTGAAGGGAGCTCACGCGAATAGTTCAACAAAAGACCAGAAGGAAGGTGCCATCAATTTTCAAAACAATCCAACCCGCTATGTCATGAAAAGGTTCAAATTAGCAAGTAACCACTCAATTTTGTCGAATCGTCCAAAGTACAGGTTTACGAACAGTCTTCACCTAGCTGAGAATATTTGCGTCAACAACAGTTACAACTTCTGGTACGTTCAATCACACACACATCATTCCACAACTGACGTCCGAGACTGAACCCGATCAAATATCTCAAGTAATGGACGTAAAATTAAGCAGACGATCTGATCATTAAACAGAGTTGTGCATATATACTGCACATCAGCATGATACTGTCTATGCAGAACCGTAGCGACGTGCGTTGGCTGGAAGACAAATTGTGAGAATTTTGTCCAATGGACAAAACCGACTGTGAATTAAACCGCCAGACTGATACACCTAGATGAAACTAATGTATGGTTTTGACAACCTTGAGGAAACCAACTATTTGAAGGTGATAAACCAGTCAGAACAAGGTTAGAAACAAAGGCTGCTAACAACTAAGTTCTAAACACAAACGACAATCAGTTCTTCTGACCAGTATTGAATACTGAGAAGTGATAAGCCAGGAGGCACCATAAAAATAGATGACCTAAACAAGTTCGTATTAGACGAAGCTACTTACGCGTTGGTGATCCATCCGTCTGGCCAAAATTGCATAAGAGTCGGAAAAAGACTACGTAGATACTCTTCCCGCGGTCCTTTCATGTTCAGGGTATGGTAGCTTTCTAATCGCAGTTTGATAATGGATTGGAACAGGTCCCTACCAAAAGGAAACAAAACGTGTCAAACACTGAACACAACCAGAATGATATCAATCTGATATCAAGATCTTTTTCGACATAAAAATATAATCACACCCCAGAAAAAATGACATTAATTTGATAATAGTGTGGGGGAAGAAAATTTCGAAAGTGTACCGGAGAACAGCATTCAAAAAAACGATGAGCATCAGCATACCGTGGATTGACCAAAGTATAGCTGACGCCCACAAATGGCCAGAACAACATGCTATTACAAAAGTCAGTTTGTGAGAGACAAAAAAGTCAATCGGTTTACCTGCACTCAGTATTCCAGCGGAAGAGCTTTTTAGGCGCTCCAGGCTTCGGATTGCGCTTGGGGGCATTGCCATCAGCATTGACTGATAGGGATTCGATTGGTTCAGCATTCCTGATTGATACGAATAGTACGAAGAAAATCAGTTTACACACAAAGCGAGAAAGACACTAACGACGTATACGAGAACTGGGACAAATATAAAAGCAAACAATCGGGAAACTACAATCTTCTGAGTATGCAGCCTAAGCTGCAGATCAAAATGAACATGGTTCGTAAAAACCAGAGCATCCCTTCTTGGTTAAGGTCTGAAAAGTGAAGTTCGTTAGAATTCAAACAAATTGTTAGAAACGGGACAGACGCGAAATTGACAGCGCTAGAGTTGTTAGGTCATTTCGAATCGATGCGTGATTAAACGTGACGGTATATCTTGACGTTAGGGCTACCATGGCTTGACAGTCAGGTTTATGTGTCATGTTGATGCAGAAGTCTATGCTAACAGGGGTTTCGGTCCTTTGAAGTTTAACTATGTCGGCTAAGCCAACGGGGAGCGAGCCGATGAAAAGCAGTTTGCGCAATTCTCTAAGACAACTGAGTGCGTAGAAATGATTAAGTAGTAAGGCAAAATTCAACTACTACATAGCAGAACCATACTTATAGTAATCGCACTGTTATCTTCAGCACTTGGACGGTACACTCGAACAAAGAGTACGTCCACGACTGACCATGACCGTCGACATCATCATCATCATAACAGCCATGAGCCTGACCAAAAGGTACTGTGGCTCGGGCCGCCACTCACCTCAACAATGACGTGGAATATCCTAGAATGAAAGAGTACTACGAAGGACAACAAAGATTGAAGAAGACTAAATAGAAGAACTAGAAATGGTATGGATACTGGTACGCCATTGACTGCGACACCGCCATCTCGGATAGCGTCTCTAACCAGCGGTTTGAGTGATCACGAGGACCCCGACCAGGCAGGCGATGCCTGCCCACTTTGCTCATTGGAGCAGTCAAGGTCTTCATATTTCGTGACCACGTTGTTGCTTGACCACCACGCGGTTTCACCCAGCTGTTGGTGGCCTCAGTATATAATGCCCGGTACGGTAAACGCTCAGCTGGAACACGGAGCACGTGACCCAACCATCGCAAGCTGTGTAACGTAACTACTTGACCAATTGATCGCGCATCCCGAACGTTCCGGAATACGCGCCG
>QNGE01002839.1:25901-39706 GCA_008508345.1 Paragonimus westermani | reverse complement strand
AGTCTATCTGAATGCGAACGCTGCGATCAAATGTGAGTGATGGTCAACTTGAAGATGGATAAGAATTCACAAAAATTCCAGTAGTATGCGAAAAAACAGGACGATTGCAGGTACAGATTCCAGCATGTAAGAGACTGTTAAAAGAGTGAAGAAAAACTGGGTTAGGCCTGGAAAGATAGGACAATTGTAATTCTTCAGAGTTTCATTGCAGCGATGACGTCGCTAAAACCTGTCACAATAATGTCGCAATATGTCGGACGGATCGTTAAGTACAACAGTAGACAAGTAAGGTATAGGTTAAATCGCGAATCATCAACTTGGCTAGCTCGAGGTACATAGTGTAAAGGGACTGGAATGGACAAACGCATCTATACGAAGTTCACCGACGAATCCCAGAAGGCTACGGGCAATCATAGTCGAAAACGTGATCAGACTGGCATGTCCGCGTGGTGACTAACCAAGATAGCAGGTTTGCCTTACCGTCGGATTTTGTTATAACGGGCATCGTAGTAAAACAAGTTGTTTAAGTGTCACGCGTTAAAACAAACGAGCTACAAGCGAAGCCTAGCTGACCAATAGGAAAGCTAAGGCGTCGCCACCAATTGTAATTCTCCATTTTACTGATGCATCCTGTTTATAAGATAACCAGTAGAAGTTCAACAAAACTGAGCTTTGCCTTGTGCCATATGTCCTGCTTTTGGTTTCGTGCCGAGCACGGGGTCTTATTGTAAGTGAGCATAGAAGCGCATTACTTGCCCATGTGGCCCGAACTTGCGACCAACGCTGAACAATCCTCGGTCTCCAAGTTCAACTGGATCAAGAAATGAAACTTATAACAAAACCTACGACTCAACAGAGACAAACAAGTCTACCTGCATGTTTGGATTACCACGTGACTTACCATCGCATAAAGCATCTAACAAGGGGTGAATCTTTTGATCCTCATTTGTTTCGTTCAATTTCTTCAGTCGACGCATCAAAGATTTACGTTTCCAATGAAGCACACCTTCTATGTGTGCGAAGACAGTGGAACGCGCGGACTGACTGACATTGGCCCCATTGAGTGCAGATGCCAAGCTAAAAAGCAATAAGCAAAGCACAATGAAACAGAAGGAGAAAGAGCGATCAACGACACAGCGATTAGCTGGAATTCACGTAGACTCACTATTAGTCGTCAGCGAATAAGTTGCAGCATCTGATGATCATGACATTTTCCTCCTATGCTGCTGTTGTGTATCTCCTCCCATCTTTTACAACCGAAATTTCAACATATACGATAACGTCAAGAGGCAGACATTTTGTCGACCAAAACTGAGCAAACAAGATCCGGAGACACGCGAATCGCAAACTCTGGTTTCTTTAACGGCGATCTACATTTACAAACGCGAGTTCTTGTCTCACAAATGTGAACTGCTCACTGCAACCAATCGGAGGTCTTCTTATTACTTACGTGAGCGGATTCAATTCGAGTACGATTTCAAGGGTTATTAGAAGTCTCCAGTTCTGAATATTACGGACGACCGCTGATATAACAGCTACCGTCAGGTTAAAATTGATCACGCCAAGAATCGCGAAAGTTGGACAGAATATTGTGAGGTAAAAGTTAACTACGCCGGTAATCGAAAGTGTCACAAGTTTAACTGTTATGGACGAAATGACGATGCTGAGATGAAGACATAATCTACTCCGCAAAATTTACTTGATGGTCAGGCATGTGTACTACGTCGGTCCGGAGGGTTGTGCTGACTAGGACTCACAGGATTATATGCCACATTACTGATCGCGGAGTGTTTGGTTGATGAGGTAAGTTCCTATGAGCATGCACCACAAACATTTCTTCTCGTTTCAACACTGTCATCTTTGGAATCATGAAGAAAGCGGTTAGAAAATACTTTCAAATAAGCAGAACTCCGGTCGCCCAACGATTGACCGTGACTACCGGCGTAATATCCAGTATGGTCGGTAAACATCCGGTATAATCCCAAAGCCTCGTGTGGCTTTGAGTACATCCACTGTAAAAAGCAGTGGTAAAAATGAGAGATCGATCCCTTCTCCACTGCGCCCTCGGTCAAGACAAAACTCTCTTTGTCAAATAAGACTAGAGTCGTTGGATCCAGGTAGAGTATCCCCGAGAACCCTCCATCTTGCTGCCTCACAGGTTAGACTTCTAAATCAGAGACTAAGAGTTGGCCCACTCGATTCAATCCCATGCCGCAGCATAAACGACCGGTAAGTATAAGAAGTTATCGTCCTCCCGACAGTGACGTTAGTAAACCCCTACGACATTTCTATTCTATCTTACCCTCCCACTCCACAAGTTCTCTGTCCTCCCTGTGCCATCGGGTGGTACCCGTCTTCCATAGTTAAAACAACTAGTAAACACTGATGTCGTCAATGTCCGCGTTCTCTAACAAGTCGGTTAGCAACCTACTCTGACCAGCACGCTGTAAAATCTGGAGCTTGACGTGTCCTGTGTGTCAGAGGCGCCGGTCTACGATTCTGGCATCCTTATCCATTTAAGATCGCCTCTTGATAAGTGTCGATCCAAACGCATTTTCCTTAAGGGTTCCGGTGATATCCAAGCTGTATCTCGTAGTAAATCTGGAATGCCAATCGCACTGAATGTCAGATAAGAGCGACGTTTTCTCGACTGAATCCCAGTGAGCAGTTGGCTCTGCGCTGTAACACTCAACACATCGGTTAAAGTCTGTCAACGCAAATCCAAAAGGCTTTGCATACTCATAGCACCGAAGTACGCTGCACCGTACAACGAATCGCGACTCACAGAGTCGACGCTGGACAAGTTGGGTGAGGTGGCAACTAATCGAGCTCCGTAGCGCGAATGTTGTCGTTGTTTGTCCGAGTTGACTGTGAAGTGAGTGTATTTAATGACGCGAGGCAGTGAAAGCCGTAAGGAAGGTATCCTGTTGATGACGTCTTACTTTAATTTGACGTTCGAGTGTTTGTTCGCAAGGTGTAGGCACCCTGTTGTTAGATGCTTAAATATCGAGGTAGTAGTTAGGTAGCCTCCCGTCTCCGGAAGGCAGTAAAGCAACAATGTGAACCATTGTCGTTCTGCTTTCTATGTCTGTATTTCTGTAAAAATTCGTTCTCCGACGCCGACGTTGGCCTACTGATGCAGACTAAACACTCTAACATCATCATACTGGCGGGCAATTTTGTGCTCAGCTTTTTCCAGGACACGGACGTTTAAAGCGTATGTTTGGTGTCAGGTCACAATGCCCTGACAGTGGTGAAAGATTACCACAGCAGTGAGCACCTCATCGTCTCTACATTTCGACCACCGTATTCCCACACAGGAAACCGGATTGTGTTACATGGAGACCTTTCTGTGCTTATCAGCCGTAAACACAACTTAACCACGTATCAGTCGGTTAAAGGTGGCGCCACTCTTAAAGTCCGCTGTGCATTTGGGAGCAACCACATGGACTCGGACAATGCTGGTGTGCGTGCCATTTTTGTCCTCTCGTTTTCCGAGTGGTCATACACTCGTAAATCTGATATATGTAACTGGCACTCGAACTAGCAGAGTGTAAAGAACACTTGCCAGGAAGCACTGGTGGACAAATTGCCCAGTTCGGGTTAAGCATGAGAATCCAGAGAACGGTGGGACCCAATGGCTGAAGCAATAGAAACCTGCCGTGAAGGGGTATGCTCCGGAAGCGTTGTGCATTTGTGACATACTTGGGCTTCTGTCACGTCGATAAATTCCATGAACCAACGTCGTGCGATTTTGCCGATTTTCGGCTCTGAATATGACAACGACTGACGAGAAGTGGACGCAGCTTTACCAGAAATTTTCGCAAAGGCCCTGAGCACCACTTATTCGAACAGTCGACAGAGATGAGACAAGCCTCATTATCCAGGAATAGCAGAAGGTCTTTTCCCCTAGTTCAAGGGTGTACTGGCCGTCGAATCTTTGTAAGTGAGACCATATGCGAAAAGTTAGTTCACTCGTCACCAACCGACGGCGCCGACTTGGCAGGTGACCTGGACACTGAGGAGCAGTTCACCTGACCTCAACCAGACGATGTCAACGACGAGCCCTGAATGGTCATTCATTGCGTGCCAGACGGCCCTCCGTAGAAATTAGAAGTAACCATGGTGCTTAAGTTACTGAAGCTTAACAAAGCTGCTGCACCATATCTGCCACACTAGTTTTCCCTAACTCACTCTCTTTTCAAGGATGCTGGAGAGGGTTGGACATCAAAACTGACAGAACGCTTTGAGACGGTTTGAGAATCTGAATGAGTGCGTTGTAGTTGATGATTATCAACAGCAGTTCTCGTTTTCAAAAATTGGGTCCGAAGTGTCAGAAAACCAGAGGCGTCAATCTAATTTTCACCGGGTCCAAGTCACTCAGGGACCTCACATCACGTCGGCTTATTAAGCCCAGTGGACTGATCGCATAAGCAACACGGCCATCCACCGGCCGGTGTGTGATCGCTTGGTCGAATAATCACACTGCACAACCTGCGACGGCTGGGTCACGTACTCCACGCGCCGGCAGAGCGTTTACTACACGGGGCATTACATACTGAAATTACCAACAACTAGGTAAAACCCCGTACTGCTGAAGCAACAACGTGGTCACAGAATATGAAGACCCTTACTGCCTCATTGAGCAGGTGTCGTCTGCGTGGCTGGGGTTCTCATTATCACCCAAATCGCTGGCTAGAAACGCTATCCGGGATGGCAGTGTGTCAGTCACTAGTGTACATGTATTCACACTATTTTCAGTTCTGCTCAGTCTTCTTTCTATTGTTTTTTGACCTCTCTAGCAAAGTTTTTATTCAACTTCAGCGGTGCGTGGAACGACGGCCCGAGTCAAAGTACCTCCTGGTCAGGCTTAAGACCATTGTGAATAACTGCATGAACCAAGAATACCACGCAATTCGGACTCGGTAGCAACAGCAGAGTAGTCGCACATGTTAATCCTGCCTCCTCTGGCCTAGAAAACCCGTTTCTTTCTGATAGTTTCCGATACATGTAAAAATAAACGGCTAAAAAACTCGTTTCGTTTCTAACGTCATCAAAAGCATTTTTACCAGGTTTGTACTGTGGCTTACTGCATATTCAACCAAAATGCAACGCTGGTCTGCACAAAGGAAAAGTTAGATAGTTTAAGTGTTGGGATTTTCAGCGAGCTTGGCACTTAAGTTGAAAACGTTTCATCACTAAACGAGGTGACATCAGCAATGTTCCAACGTGGAGTTGTATACCGGACCTGAATTCTGATTGAGTAATTATGTTGCTATCAGCCTTTGGCCTGAATTATCACCGACTGTTTCTTGTTGCGCTTTAACCTTGAAGTGAGACCCAATTGGTTATTTTCTACAGCTCTTCAACCTGTAATCTGTAGTATGATTGACTGCTTCCTGTTGCTGCTGAACTTTGGAGTTCTTGAGAAGCCAGTAAAGAACGAGGCATCAAGAATAACGTAAATATAAGTCGTCGTAGCAGCTAGAGTGACCATGCATTCTATGACAATGAGATGCACCGAATTCTCTCTGGGTGTCAATCAACACTGAAATAGAGAATCACCATACAAAGCTGTTAATAAGTCTGCTCATGCGCATTACCACAGAAAGGTAAGGGTGAACAGGTAACAAAAACAGTGAACCAAAAACGAATTGCAACCGAAATGAGAAACAAAACTGAAATTACTTCACGAGTTCCAGTTCGAATGGCCTGCCAAGCAGCCGCCTGGGTGTGGGTCCATTTGCGGACGCGAGCTGTTGAAAAAAACATGATAGAAGAATTGGGGCGAACGAATGTAAACAGTTAAACCCACTCAGGAAACCGTTTTTGAAAGCTATGAACAAGCACACAAAGCAACAGGAAAATCACTTGAAATTAAAGGGGATTACCGTAATGGTAAAATGCAACTTCGGAACAAGCATATAAATGAGCTGTGGATGTCACCATAAAGTATCTGCCGCTAGTAAACCGACACCATTTTAGTACATAAAAGAGCGTGCCAACAAATTTGTTCATAGTTAAAAGACAATATAACGATTAACACTATCACCAACTTCACTGGCAGCAACAGCGGTAACCTACATTGTCTTAATGTCACACAGAAATACGGCGAAATAATTAAATCAAGTTAGAATAAATCTCTGGTGACAAGAGAAAGTAGAGGGGTGGGAACACAGCATAGTAAAGCTCTAAGAGTTTACGCTCAAAGGAACATGGTTAAGGAGTTCACACCTGGAAAGCTAGATGAGATCATAAATACATAAATGCGGGAGCTATGAGTGAACGAGGTTGTATTCATAAGACAGCAACCGAAAATCTTACATTGCTTAAATTCATTAATCGTCTTTGTAGAACAAAAGGTTCAACGAAAAATGGCAGCCTACATACTGATGAACCTGATTATCATCAGACATCCATATATTGCAAAAACTAGACGGCTAGAAAGGTCACGAGGATCACCGATAAAAGAGACGAAAACGAAGTGTCTAAATTGCTGATGGTCAATTGTATTCACCAGTTCTAAGTCGACAGTTAACTAACTTGGATACTGCGTCAGTGAGCCAGTCGCTCAGAGATATGTGCACAGTCTGGTAGCCAGTAATTTTATACCTTCTATGCATGGCCTAACCATCAAAAAAGGTACATGAATAAATTCGCCTGCCCAACCACAAAGATTTCCTCATGAAGACGCGCATAACTCATGTGCGATATTCGTCGCAAACATATACGCTTAGGGCTTTTAACACGACTACGACCGTATATTCCTTAATAATGTTTTGCAGTATTAGTGCGCGACCGTTTCAAGCCAACGATTGAAGCTAATGAAAGCTGTTTCTGTCACTTAAGTATGAATTCCAATTCCAGGCCCAATAGTTCTACTACTGGCAATATGACCCCTTAATTACATAAACCTACGGACGACGCAAAGATCGAGGCAGAGGAATATCAAGGTGTGCCACTGTGGAAACGATTATCAATATTCACCCCTTCAACCATCTGGCTGTTCACACACAATCTGCTTCGGTTGAAGTAGGTGAACGGAAATAGTGGAGAGATTTTCGAAATAGCACTGAAATTCATTAAAAGAACGAACATCCATACAAGGAGGTGGTTGGTCGATCGGCTCACACGATTAACAATAAGGTGCCAACAACACACGTTCAATAGCTACCGCCCACAATGAAATGTATGGTGTGGCAAGTAAGAACGCTCAGTAGTAAGCTACAGTGAATATAATTTCACCTTAACGAAGACCTTATCAGAATGCATGTTAAATACTATGAAAAGACAATGCCCCACATGTGCTAACTGATTAACCGGCAACAAGAAAAACCCATTTGGGATTGAATGTGAAAAAAGAGACGGCGGAAAATTCTTATGCATAAATAAGCTGGCGATAGACGGTTTTAAGCGAGACTCGACTGTGAAAAGTCAGGATTTCGTCTGGTTTTGAACCAGCGGCAGAAACAGCGAGCCTTCTGTCACTGGTTCGAATCCATCCGAAGCTGACTTTTCACAGCTGAGCCTCACCTAAAATCACAAATCTGCCAAACTACTTAATAGCGGTAGTTGGTTTATAAAATTCATAAACGTTGGATATGACTAAATAAGTAAAACGGACAGTAACGTGGATAACTGAAGTTGGAACCACGAGACCCATCAAAAGGGGACCCGAACCACAACACAGTTGCATTTTTCAAGCCTACTATGTTCACCAAGTAAACATACAATCGCACATTAACCAAATGTGCGAAAGGCATTAACTGGTTGCCATCAGATAGCTTCAGAACAATGTCACGGAAACATCTGCTTCGACTACGCGAGAAGTGGTTGTACACATTTCGGTCAACATTTAAAACGATAGTGAATAAGCTTCAGGAGCCCAAATATAGCATTAAGCTGTCGATCTATGCACCAATATACGCATTGCCTAAATGTGGGTTCAAGAGAAAAAGTACAATGCGGTATTGTCGTGTCATTAAAGATAGTGCGAGGGTCGCGCCGAGCTCTTGTCATCACAAACGGCGAACGTTCAAGATGTCACCGACAGACTAGCGATATCGGCTTGTCGTTTCGGTCTCCAGTTATTTCTGCGAGATATACAATGTTACTCCAAGCTTGGTCGAAATCTGTGTCCACGCATTTGGTAAAACGGGGAAGTTCATTTACCTGGATTGTTGACCAGCTGTGACGACTTGTTTGGAGAAGGATCGGCGTAGCACAGGCCTCTCAATTAAGAACAGGGTTTACAATACACCTTCATGTGCGGTCCACCCGTAAGTTTACCAAATATGACATTCTATGGTGGTTTGTTTTCGACTGACAGTATTTTAAGACACTACAGGTGAGTCGCCGGTGCATATTTTACCTTGATGGTAACACAACTGCGTGTGTTATGGTTTCGTAATGGTCTGGAACTTTACGCCTAAATCGTCTGCGGACCTGTAGGAATACGACAGAAATTCCTCTGGCACAAACAGTCGATTTCACTGTTTATCCTGTACAGTTCTCCAACGCTCTACCACAACACCGTAGATAGAACAGAACCTTAAGCTAAAACATGAAAATTTGTAGCCTGTTCTGCATCACGTACACTATTAGGTGGAGAGGAATAGGTAGGGGGAAGTAACAACTCAGCCGGCTCAGACTTGGAAAGAAAAAAGGTCACGGCTGTTGCTCTTTCTTCACCCGTGAAATATCACGTCCAGAAAGGATCATTCCAAATTACTGAATAGTTCAAAAACTCCTTCCATAAGTTTTGAAGGCGTAACAACTGGACAGAGATGCGGTGTAACGACTTGCACACTTCGATGGCCTATCAAGCTGAATTGGAAGGTGGGACGACCACACTAGCAGAAACATTTATGACAGGCGGATCGATAGGCGGAGATTTGATAAACGACCGTCACCTGCTCCTACAGATTGGGGGTTCGAAGAAGGTTGGCATCTTTTTTCGGGAAAAGTTCTAATGTAGTTCTACCCAACTGCAGTCTTGCGGCATAATGTTTGGAGCCAAAGGATTTGACTGAGAACTCTAATCATTCTCCCGTCGGGATCTGGGAATCCTGGCAGTGTCTCATCCTACAAACAACCGCGAATACTCGCAACACGAATAATTCCATACTGCATCGGCCATCTCGCAGTATAAACCGGGTTGCCGTATCTGCTGCATACAGTGAAGTGGACAGGCGAAAACATGCCACTGCTGAACTCTTCCATCACTGTTCTATCTAATTTGACTCCCAGACCCCCTCAGGCCCCCGTTTGTAGTAATTACTCTGCCGATCCCAAAACAAACAGTTAACCATAGTAACGCTGTGGCAGTAAGTCCCATCTCTTACTATACAGTCTCCGGCTCCCCTCATTCTTAACTAAGACATAGAATACCAATTCGTAAGCGCGCTTTCAACGTTCGCACTCGAAGGCAGACAGGCCAACAGGCCGCTCTCGCACGAACGATGGACTCCGTGAATGTCGATGCATCCTGTACATCAGGAGGAAGGAAGTGGATTAGTGGTACCCGCACTGTCTACTCAATACTGGCTACACACTTAGGATGATCCCACGGTCACCATGTCGATAAGACTCGAATTCTCAGCAGAAACGCCGCAACCGATTGGAGTCCCGAAAGCAGTATGTGTGCCGTTCGCATGGCAGGTTCTGTTAAGGCCAAATCCTGAGAAATCTTTTATCTGTATCTGCTTATGCTGCAAGTGACAGCAGGGACGCCAGTTGCAAGGAGGCCTTTTACTCGGATGTGATTACTCATCACACGTCAACGTATACTTCTTGCAGCGTGATCCAGGCAGGAGACAATAACGATCAGGTAAGCCACCTTGGTGGGACATAGTCTCGTATAGGCAGCAAGGTTGGGCTTAAAGCAAATCGTTTGGATAACCGTGAGCTGCTCTGGTAATTGTGCACCAAGCATAAGCCATATTTAGCCAGCACTGTCTTAAGACATCATGTACGTCACTGTTATAGCTGGTGGTCACCTTCTCTGAATAACATCTCGTCACAGAAAAGATGTATACTTATTAATTCTGGACGGCGTGGCTCTAATCAGAAGTGTCGTCTTTATTGGAGCACATACTTGGATTTAGGTTAAACCTAGCTGGGCAACAACTCCACTGACTGCAACGGCTGCCTGTTGAGAAACTGGTCAGATTGGCAGTAAGGCACAAGAACCAAGCTAGTCTACAATGAAACCTGAGCGGTTGTAACCACGAAGATCCAAAAACTGCTGGGGTCAAAACTCACAGACCATTCATGAAGGAGATACTGTAGAATGCAGTACAACGGTTTATGGGTTGAACAAACGTTGGATGACAAAGAATTTCATAGTGTTGTCAGATTTCAGACATATTGCTTGTGGCAGTTTAGGTAGCAAGTTTAGCAGAGATGTTCGTAGGAGGCCAAAATGTAGATTGATTGTTAATCAAGAGGGTTTTGTTTCAGGAACACTGACAGACTACTCAAACTTACCCCTAGTAATGGCCCGTCTGCCAGTTAGGCTATCAGCAAGGCCCACTTATCCACAATAAGTCCAGATGACTGGAGCACTGGACAGGACACTTTGAGGGCTAAGTTAGCTGGTCCCCTGTTTCTACTTCGTAACCACTGCGAACCTGCAGTAGATTTAGGAAAACCCACTAAAGCTAGGTCTGTCCTTATAAATCGGCTCTCAAACGTGTTAGGCATGCTAGCCCGGATGATCCCATGTCGACACTTTTCCAAGATAGTGATTCGGCAATGGTTGAAGTCATGATTAATGTGCTTCGACTTGTACCAGGGAGAGCATCCCTTTCTGCTAGAGCCACTCGATAACAGTTCCCATGTTCGAGAAAGAGAAACCGGTCGACTCCAATCACAACTAGAGTTGTCGCATACGTTGTACGTTGTTGGCTCAGTACAGCTCGAGAAGCCCACATCAGGTTTCCGTCTTGAACGAAGATGTACCGATCATGACTCTACCCTCCGCCAAAATCTAGAGTAGTGTCTTTCCTACCGAATGCCAACTACTTCCATTTTTCCCGAGTACAGTGGATAGATATGGACGTTTGGGGTCACGTAAGCACCAGTTTTACGGAATAAGTGCCGGCCGCTTATTCTTATCTTTAGCTCATGTTAAGGTCTACTATAGGCCTCTAACAATTTCAGCACCAAACGCAGTGTTTAATTACAGCGTTTGCATTCAAACAAGCCGTCCACATGACCCACTTCGAAAGGACTCACTGTAATCGAGTTCTAACCATCTGAAGGCTCATCAATGGTACGAACACTGTTCAGGACCAAAATTTGCGACTCAGTCTTTGTGTCTGTGGGACAAGCGCGTTAACCATAACACTAATAAGTTCACAATAGGTGTGACCTTACAACTACATCTAAAACCTGAAGCACAACCTGAGGCAAAGTATTCAGCTTTGCCAGTTACTTCGAAAAGAGAACAAACAGAATCGCTTATCCAAATGCGAAGGTTTCGCGTAGGTGTGGATAACATTCATTTTGTTTCAATCTAAACAGACAGGATTTCACCTTGTCCCTTTACTTAGCTTTTATGACGTCCTTTACCTTGGTTAAGCTGACAGCCTCTGAGACTTCTCTCGTACACTTAGTTACCTTTGCTGAAATGTCAAAAACCCCGCTTTCCAGAGAGGCCGATCCATATCTCCTCAGTATGAATTGAAAAATGGGTTATCAGATGCATGACAGTCGCTCCACACCTGGACCACAGTCAAAGCGGCCGGTAACATCAAAGTCAACAGAATGATGCTGTCACATTGGTCGCTGGGCATTGAGCTCAGACGGGACACAGCGGCGAAGTCGTTCCAACCTTTCGCGTGAACACAACGCGCAACTAGGTAAGACTGTTCAATTTTACTGAGATGCTGTTAATCACTCGCCACAAGTTTCTCTTGTGTGGTAAAAAGCACTTAACGATTACATAACGTTTGCCTTGGCTTTCCTAACCATGGTCAAGATAGCTTTAGGAAACCACTTTTAGCCAACCGTTCGCCTAGATAATTTTGAGCGTTACACGTTCGCGATTGAAAGGTGTGTTAGAAGCATTCATATCGCAAACTTCAGTATCTGTAAGTGCTATTAAAAGTGATAGCGTTAGAAGATAGTGCGGCTGTGTGACTTGATACCATGACGTGCAGATTTTCCCACAAATGTGGACGGGGCAACAGAGTGGTGCCAACAATGCCTCAAAGAGTTTCAAGTGCAACGGCTCAACTCCATCGAGTCGTGCTGGTTAAATGCGGTTGTATACTAGTCTAACATAGTCAGGCTAGCAAACACAGGGCCGTATGTTCTGCCTAGAGCACATCGATCAGCTCCGCCACTTCAGTGCATTCTGACTACCGCTGGCCACGAGGTGGGTTGCTCACAGGTGCCTGGGTGGCTGGTGGGCAGCTCACGGTACAGAATCAGGATGTATAATTGAATCCAAACGGAAAAAGTATGGTGGAAAGATGTCACCAATGGGACGAACGCTTGTGGTCGTTGTGTCATTACCCGACAGCTGACTGAAAGTCGTATTCATCAGTGGTGGAGTGGTTGAAAGTTGCCGGTAGCTCCGCAGTTATTGTGGAACCATTCATGAGCTGTCATGACGTTAGAAGGTTGTGTCGCAAAAACAGGAAGCTGCGTATGGCATCTCTCAGTATTCTTAAGGTGTACAATGAATGGACATTGTTACCTCTTTTCAAAAAACCTGATCATTTAATTTTTGGATTGCCAATATATTGTCAACAGGTAAGCCGATAGTACCGACAGAATTAAACGCACCGGTCTGATTTCGCGGCGAAGTTCCACGCCAACAGTGAGGAGACCAGTCAGATTATTTGTGTGTGAAATCGTGGAGTACAGAGTTAAACAGCAGAGAAGAGACAGAGCAAGCCTACTGCTGAAGGTGTGAGAGGGTGGCAAAAGTTAGTTATATGCCCTAACTCTGATGTCTGACTGTGAAATGTTTATAGAATGGACAGAATTACCACGTAGTCAACTGTCCGAAGAGCAAATGAACCCGTAACTCTGCAACCAGCTCACTCTGCCCTTTTTCAAAATGAGCTGCAGTAGTTTTATGTGAGCGAAATGTCCTTTAATACTTAAGAATCCGGATCCCCCTACCTGTAGAGAGGTTAGTAAGCACAAGCCAGGTGACGCAATTAGACGGACAGTTCGGCGTAGCTGGTGCGGATGGCCAGCTGAATGATGATTGCAGGTGTACCCCTAGGCGCTCGAACAGTACGTGCAAGTTAGATATTGGTAGATCGTCCGTCTAGCAAATTATTTCACTAACACCGAAACCTCTGTCAACGGCGGTAAGACAAGATAGAACGGTCCCTGGGGATGTTTGGATACAGCACGGTATTTCAACTAATATTTCCTCAGAAAAAAGATGCCAGTCTTCTAACCGCTAACGCAGAGAGCTCTCAAAATGTGGATCGTCAGATCTCTAACTATTGGCCAGTCCGTCATGAGTGACCCTGCCAGTGCGATCATCACGCCGAGCAGTCTAGCCGACGTTGCGGCAAATTCGTGTAAAGTGTGAGGTAGAAAAGTGAATCGGTGGCTGCAGACTTTGGAGGAGATGACGGTCAATAAGGTTAAGTGGTGTGAATGTTGTCGCTGGTTGACTGCGTTGTCTGTGAAGTCAGTGATGATGGAGGCAACAGCCAATTCCAACGAGATTGTGCGCCATTAGTGTCAGGTTGCATCATCATCATCATCATCATCATCATCATCATCATCATCATCATCATCATCATCATCATCATCATCATCATCATCATCAT